>JAQBSW010000462.1:0-202432 GCA_029291075.1 Eudiplozoon nipponicum
TGGGGGTTGAGCAAGCTCACAGCACCCTACCGAGGGAGAAAAATACAGGTAATTTCATGGGCCACCAAGTAGTGGCCGTTGCAGAAATTACACTGCAGAGAACAGATACTACACATGATCTTAGGTCAAAGAGCCGAGAAGCGATGCCGTTACCGACACACAGCTTTGTCACATACACACTGCATTCACTTTCTGTCAACTTGCCATTTGCATTTATTAGAAATGCAAGAAAATCGCTTTCCAATGGGTGCAACTATACTACCTCCACTTCTACTGCACTAGCCACATTTGCCAGTGCTGTGAGCTCGGAAATGTGCACATCCTGACGACACATATCTTGCAAGTCATCATCACCCACATATACTACTCGCCAGTCTGGTCGGTAGTAACTTGCTTATTCCCAACTATACAGTACAGCCCTGCACACATTAATGCTATTATCAGGTTAGCCATCGCGAGGCACACCAGATAGCATTTCTGCATTACAACACGAAGGCAGTGACTTGGAATTGCGTTTACACGCCACACACCATTTGCGCTGGCAATCTCTTGCTCACTGCAGAGATAAGCGTGCGCTCTGCTGCCGGACAGCGGTTAGGCGATTACTACTGCAGTCTAACGTGAAGCCAGCTGCGTTTCGTCGCTGCAATGCTGAACAGCTAGATCAAAATGATTAGTCGTGGACAGCGCCGCGCAAAGCCACATTACTCGAAGCCATGTTAAAAACATGTGCCAGCATCCGTGGCGACACAGTGAACTGTGCAACTGGTGCGATCATGCTAACGCGACATGAAACTTCGACGGCCTCGCCAGGTCTGCAGGTGCGATGCTGAGATTTGCACGATGCTTGGAGTTCACACGAGGCAAGAGTAAACCAGATGAACAAGACGCGGAAGGAGAATAAGCAGCAGCATATAAAAATAAACTAGAAAAAGGACTCCAGGAATTGAGCGTAAATGCGTGGCCAGGTGTTGTGCAATGCTAGGCTGGAGAGCGACAGACTTCATCACATTTTGGCGCGAAATGTTGGCCAACACCCGCGAGCACGTGCGAGGATGTCTGCATTTTTGTTGATTTGATATGTGGACCGATCCTCGAGGTAATGCAATACGAGGCCGATCCTTGGTGGGGGTTGAGCAAGCTCACAGCACCCTACCGAGGGAGAAAAATACAGGTAATTTCATGGGCCACCAAGTAGTGGCCGTTGCAGAAATTACACTGCAAAGAACAGATACTACACATGATCTTAGCTCAGAGAGCCGAGAAGCGATGCCCCCACCGACACACAGCTTTCTCACATACACACTGCATTCACTTTCTGTCAACTTGCCATTTGCATTTATTAGAAATGCAAGAAAATCGCTTTCCAATGGGTGCAACTATACTACCTCCACTTCTACTGCACTAGCCACATTTGCCAGTGCTGTGAGCTCGGAAATGTGCACATCCTGACGACACATATCTTGCAAATCATCATCACCCACATATACTACTCGCCAGTCTGGTCGGTAGTAACTTGCTTATTCCCAGCAATACAGTTCAGCCCTGCACACATTAATGCTATTATCAAGTTAGCCATCGCGAGGCACACGAGATAGCATTTCTGCATTACAACACGAAGGCAGTGACTTGGAATTGCGTTTACACGCCACACACCATTTGCGCTGGCAATCTCTTGCTCACTGCAGAGATAAGCGTGCGCTCTGCTGCCGGACAGCGGTTAGGCGATTACTACTGCAGTCTAACGTGAAGCCAGCTGCGTTTCGTCGCTGCAATGCTGAACAGCTAGATCAAAATGATTAGTCGTGGACAGCGCCGCGCAAAGCCACATTACTCGAAGCCATGTTAAAAACACTTGCCAGCATTTGTGGCGAAAGTGAACTGTGAACTGGTGCGAAATGTTAACGCGAATGAAACCTTCGACGGCCTAGCCAGGTTTGCAGGTGCGATGCTGAGATTTGCACAATGGTAGGAGTTCACACGAGGAAAGAGTAAACCAGATGAACAAGAAGAGGAAGGAGAATAAGAAGAAGAATATAAAAATAAACTAGAAAAAGGACTCCAGGAATTGAGCGTAAATGCGTGGCCAGGTGTTGTGCAATGCTAGGCTGGAGAGCGACAGACTTCATCACATTTTGGCGCGAAATGTTGGCCAACACCCGCGAGCACGTGCGAGGATGTCTGCATTTTTGTTGATTTGATATGTGGACCGATCCTCGAGGTAATGCAATACGAGGCCGATCCTTGGTGGGGGTTGAGCAAGCTCACAGCACCCTACCGAGGGAGAAAAATACAGGTAATTTCATGGGCCACCAAGTAGTGGCCGTTGCAGAAATTACACTGCAAAGAACAGATACTACACATGATCTTAGCTCAGAGAGCCGAGAAGCGATGCCCCCACCGACACACAGCTTTCTCACATACACACTGCATTCACTTTCTGTCAACTTGCCATTTGCATTTATTAGAAATGCAAGAAAATCGCTTTCCAATGGGTGCAACTATACTACCTCCACTTCTACTGCACTAGCCACATTTGCCAGTGCTGTGAGCTCGGAAATGTGCACATCCTGACGACACATATCTTGCAAGTCATCATCACCCACATATACTACTCGCCAGTCTGGTCGGTAGTAACTTGCTTATTCCCAGCAATACAGTTCAGCCCTGCACACATTAATGCTATTATCAAGTTAGCCATCGCGAGGCACACGAGATAGCATTTCTGCATTACAACACGAAAGCAGTGACTTGGAATTGCGTTTACACGCCACACACCATTTGCGCTGGCAATCTCTTGCTCACTGCAGAGATAAGCGTGCGCTCTGCTGCCGGACAGCGGTTAGGCGATTACTACTGCAGTCTAACGTGAAGCCAGCTGCGTTTCGTCGCTGCAATGCTGAACAGCTAGATCAAAATGATTAGTCGTGGACAGCGCCGCGCAAAGCCACATTACTCGAAGCCATGTTAAAAACACTTGCCAGCATTTGTGGCGAAAGTGAACTGTGAACTGGTGCGAAATGTTAACGCGAATGAAACCTTCGACGGCCTAGCCAGGTTTGCAGGTGCGATGCTGAGATTTGCACAATGGTAGGAGTTCACACGAGGAAAGAGTAAACCAGATGAACAAGAAGAGGAAGGAGAATAAGAAGAAGAATATAAAAATAAACTAGAAAAAGGACTCCAGGAATTGAGCGTAAATGCGTGGCCAGGTGTTGTGCAATGCTAGGCTGGAGAGCGACAGACTTCATCACATTTTGGCGCGAAATGTTGGCCAACACCCGCGAGCACGTGCGAGGATGTCTGCATTTTTGTTGATTTGATATGTGGACCGATCCTCGAGGTAATGCAATACGAGGCCGATCCTTGGTGGGGGTTGAGCAAGCTCACAGCACCCTACCGAGGGAGAAAAATACAGGTAATTTCATGGGCCACCAAGTAGTGGCCGTTGCAGAAATTACACTGCAAAGAACAGATACTACACATGATCTTAGCTCAGAGAGCCGAGAAGCGATGCCCCCACCGACACACAGCTTTCTCACATACACACTGCATTCACTTTCTGTCAACTTGCCATTTGCATTTATTAGAAATGCAAGAAAATCGCTTTCCAATGGGTGCAACTATACTACCTCCACTTCTACTGCACTAGCCACATTTGCCAGTGCTGTGAGCTCGGAAATGTGCACATCCTGACGACACATATCTTGCAAGTCATCATCACCCACATATACTACTCGCCAGTCTGGTCGGTAGTAACTTGCTTATTCCCAGCAATACAGTTCAGCCCTGCACACATTAATGCTATTATCAAGTTAGCCATCGCGAGGCACACGAGATAGCATTTCTGCATTACAACACGAAGGCAGTGACTTGGAATTTGCGTTTACACGCCACACACCATTTGCGCTGGCAATCTCTTGCTCACTGCAGAGATAAGCGTGCGCTCTGCTGCCGGACAGCGGTTAGGCGATTACTACTGCAGTCTAACGTGAAGCCAGCTGCGTTTCGTCGCTGCAATGCTGAACAGCTAGATCAAAATGATTAGTCGTGGACAGCGCCGCGCAAAGCCACATTACTCGAAGCCATGTTAAAAACACTTGCCAGCATTTGTGGCGAAAGTGAACTGTGAACTGGTGCGAAATGTTAACGCGAATGAAACCTTCGACGGCCTAGCCAGGTTTGCAGGTGCGATGCTGAGATTTGCACAATGGTAGGAGTTCACACGAGGAAAGAGTAAACCAGATGAACAAGAAGAGGAAGGAGAATAAGAAGAAGAATATAAAAATAAACTAGAAAAAGGACTCCAGGAATTGAGCGTAAATGCGTGGCCAGGTGTTGTGCAATGCTAGGCTGGAGAGCGACAGACTTCATCACATTTTGGCGCGAAATGTTGGCCAACACCCGCGAGCACGTGCGAGGATGTCTGCATTTTTGTTGATTTGATATGTGGACCGATCCTCGAGGTAATGCAATACGAGGCCGATCCTTGGTGGGGGTTGAGCAAGCTCACAGCACCCTACCGAGGGAGAAAAATACAGGTAATTTCATGGGCCACCAAGTAGTGGCCGTTGCAGAAATTACACTGCAAAGAACAGATACTACACATGATCTTAGCTCAGAGAGCCGAGAAGCGATGCCCCCACCGACACACAGCTTTCTCACATACACACTGCATTCACTTTCTGTCAACTTGCCATTTGCATTTATTAGAAATGCAAGAAAATCGCTTTCCAATGGGTGCAACTATACTACCTCCACTTCTACTGCACTAGCCACATTTGCCAGTGCTGTGAGCTCGGAAATGTGCACATCCTGACGACACATATCTTGCAAGTCATCATCACCCACATATACTACTCGCCAGTCTGGTCGGTAGTAACTTGCTTATTCCCAGCAATACAGTTCAGCCCTGCACACATTAATGCTATTATCAAGTTAGCCATCGCGAGGCACACGAGATAGCATTTCTGCATTACAACACGAAGGCAGTGACTTGGAATTGCGTTTACACGCCACACACCATTTGCGCTGGCAATCTCTTGCTCACTGCAGAGATAAGCGTGCGCTCTGCTGCCGGACAGCGGTTAGGCGATTACTACTGCAGTCTAACGTGAAGCCAGCTGCGTTTCGTCGCTGCAATGCTGAACAGCTAGATCAAAATGATTAGTCGTGGACAGCGCCGCGCAAAGCCACATTACTCGAAGCCATGTTAAAAACACTTGCCAGCATTTGTGGCGAAAGTGAACTGTGAACTGGTGCGAAATGTTAACGCGAATGAAACCTTCGACGGCCTAGCCAGGTTTGCAGGTGCGATGCTGAGATTTGCACAATGGTAGGAGTTCACACGAGGAAAGAGTAAACCAGATGAACAAGAAGAGGAAGGAGAATAAGAAGAAGAATATAAAAATAAACTAGAAAAAGGACTCCAGGAATTGAGCGTAAATGCGTGGCCAGGTGTTGTGCAATGCTAGGCTGGAGAGCGACAGACTTCATCACATTTTGGCGCGAAATGTTGGCCAACACCCGCGAGCACGTGCGAGGATGTCTGCATTTTTGTTGATTTGATATGTGGACCGATCCTCGAGGTAATGCAATACGAGGCCGATCCTTGGTGGGGGTTGAGCAAGCTCACAGCACCCTACCGAGGGAGAAAAATACAGGTAATTTCATGGGCCACCAAGTAGTGGCCGTTGCAGAAATTACACTGCAAAGAACAGATACTACACATGATCTTAGCTCAGAGAGCCGAGAAGCGATGCCCCCACCGACACACAGCTTTCTCACATACACACTGCATTCACTTTCTGTCAACTTGCCATTTGCATTTATTAGAAATGCAAGAAAATCGCTTTCCAATGGGTGCAACTATACTACCTCCACTTCTACTGCACTAGCCACATTTGCCAGTGCTGTGAGCTCGGAAATGTGCACATCCTGACGACACATATCTTGCAAGTCATCATCACCCACATATACTACTCGCCAGTCTGGTCGGTAGTAACTTGCTTATTCCCAGCAATACAGTTCAGCCCTGCACACATTAATGCTATTATCAAGTTAGCCATCGCGAGGCACACGAGATAGCATTTCTGCATTACAACACGAAAGCAGTGACTTGGAATTTGCGTTTACACGCCACACACCATTTGCGCTGGCAATCTCTTGCTCACTGCAGAGATAAGCGTGCGCTCTGCTGCCGGACAGCGGTTAGGCGATTACTACTGCAGTCTAACGTGAAGCCAGCTGCGTTTCGTCGCTGCAATGCTGAACAGCTAGATCAAAATGATTAGTCGTGGACAGCGCCGCGCAAAGCCACATTACTCGAAGCCATGTTAAAAACACTTGCCAGCATTTGTGGCGAAAGTGAACTGTGAACTGGTGCGAAATGTTAACGCGAATGAAACCTTCGACGGCCTAGCCAGGTTTGCAGGTGCGATGCTGAGATTTGCACAATGGTAGGAGTTCACACGAGGAAAGAGTAAACCAGATGAACAAGAAGAGGAAGGAGAATAAGAAGAAGAATATAAAAATAAACTAGAAAAAGGACTCCAGGAATTGAGCGTAAATGCGTGGCCAGGTGTTGTGCAATGCTAGGCTGGAGAGCGACAGACTTCATCACATTTTGGCGCGAAATGTTGGCCAACACCCGCGAGCACGTGCGAGGATGTCTGCATTTTTGTTGATTTGATATGTGGACCGATCCTCGAGGTAATGCAATACGAGGCCGATCCTTGGTGGGGGTTGAGCAAGCTCACAGCACCCTACCGAGGGAGAAAAATACAGGTAATTTCATGGGCCACCAAGTAGTGGCCGTTGCAGAAATTACACTGCAAAGAACAGATACTACACATGATCTTAGCTCAGAGAGCCGAGAAGCGATGCCCCCACCGACACACAGCTTTCTCACATACACACTGCATTCACTTTCTGTCAACTTGCCATTTGCATTTATTAGAAATGCAAGAAAATCGCTTTCCAATGGGTGCAACTATACTACCTCCACTTCTACTGCACTAGCCACATTTGCCAGTGCTGTGAGCTCGGAAATGTGCACATCCTGACGACACATATCTTGCAAGTCATCATCACCCACATATACTACTCGCCAGTCTGGTCGGTAGTAACTTGCTTATTCCCAGCAATACAGTTCAGCCCTGCACACATTAATGCTATTATCAAGTTAGCCATCGCGAGGCACACGAGATAGCATTTCTGCATTACAACACGAAAGCAGTGACTTGGAATTTGCGTTTACACGCCACACACCATTTGCGCTGGCAATCTCTTGCTCACTGCAGAGATAAGCGTGCGCTCTGCTGCCGGACAGCGGTTAGGCGATTACTACTGCAGTCTAACGTGAAGCCAGCTGCGTTTCGTCGCTGCAATGCTGAACAGCTAGATCAACATGATTAGTCGTGGACAGCGCCGCGCAAAGCCACATTACTCGAAGCCCTGTTAAAAACACCTGCCAGCATTTGTGGCGAAAGTGAACTGTGAACTGGTGCGAAATGTTAACGCGAATGAAACCTTCGACGGCCTAGCCAGGTTTGCAGGTGCGATGCTGAGATTTGCACAATGGTAGGAGTTCACACGAGGAAAGAGTAAACCAGATGAACAAGAAGAGGAAGGAGAATAAGAAGAAGAATATAAAAATAAACTAGAAAAAGGACTCCAGGAATTGAGCGTAAATGCGTGGCCAGGTGTTGTGCAATGCTAGGCTGGAGAGCGACAGACTTCATCACATTTTGGCGCGAAATGTTGGCCAACACCCGCGAGCACGTGCGAGGATGTCTGCATTTTTGTTGATTTGATATGTGGACCGATCCTCGAGGTAATGCAATACGAGGCCGATCCTTGGTGGGGGTTGAGCAAGCTCACAGCACCCTACCGAGGGAGAAAAATACAGGTAATTTCATGGGCCACCAAGTAGTGGCCGTTGCAGAAATTACACTGCAAAGAACAGATACTACACATGATCTTAGCTCAGAGAGCCGAGAAGCGATGCCCCCACCGACACACAGCTTTCTCACATACACACTGCATTCACTTTCTGTCAACTTGCCATTTGCATTTATTAGAAATGCAAGAAAATCGCTTTCCAATGGGTGCAACTATACTACCTCCACTTCTACTGCACTAGCCACATTTGCCAGTGCTGTGAGCTCGGAAATGTGCACATCCTGACGACACATATCTTGCAAGTCATCATCACCCACATATACTACTCGCCAGTCTGGTCGGTAGTAACTTGCTTATTCCCAGCAATACAGTTCAGCCCTGCACACATTAATGCTATTATCAAGTTAGCCATCGCGAGGCACACGAGATAGCATTTCTGCATTACAACACGAAGGCAGTGACTTGGAATTGCGTTTACACGCCACACACCATTTGCGCTGGCAATCTCTTGCTCACTGCAGAGATAAGCGTGCGCTCTGCTGCCGGACAGCGGTTAGGCGATTACTACTGCAGTCTAACGTGAAGCCAGCTGCGTTTCGTCGCTGCAATGCTGAACAGCTAGATCAAAATGATTAGTCGTGGACAGCGCCGCGCAAAGCCACATTACTCGAAGCCATGTTAAAAACACTTGCCAGCATTTGTGGCGAAAGTGAACTGTGAACTGGTGCGAAATGTTAACGCGAATGAAACCTTCGACGGCCTAGCCAGGTTTGCAGGTGCGATGCTGAGATTTGCACAATGGTAGGAGTTCACACGAGGAAAGAGTAAACCAGATGAACAAGAAGAGGAAGGAGAATAAGAAGAAGAATATAAAAATAAACTAGAAAAAGGACTCCAGGAATTGAGCGTAAATGCGTGGCCAGGTGTTGTGCAATGCTAGGCTGGAGAGCGACAGACTTCATCACATTTTGGCGCGAAATGTTGGCCAACACCCGCGAGCACGTGCGAGGATGTCTGCATTTTTGTTGATTTGATATGTGGACCGATCCTCGAGGTAATGCAATACGAGGCCGATCCTTGGTGGGGGTTGAGCAAGCTCACAGCACCCTACCGAGGGAGAAAAATACAGGTAATTTCATGGGCCACCAAGTAGTGGCCGTTGCAGAAATTACACTGCAAAGAACAGATACTACACATGATCTTAGCTCAGAGAGCCGAGAAGCGATGCCCCCACCGACACACAGCTTTCTCACATACACACTGCATTCACTTTCTGTCAACTTGCCATTTGCATTTATTAGAAATGCAAGAAAATCGCTTTCCAATGGGTGCAACTATACTACCTCCACTTCTACTGCACTAGCCACATTTGCCAGTGCTGTGAGCTCGGAAATGTGCACATCCTGACGACACATATCTTGCAAGTCATCATCACCCACATATACTACTCGCCAGTCTGGTCGGTAGTAACTTGCTTATTCCCAGCAATACAGTTCAGCCCTGCACACATTAATGCTATTATCAAGTTAGCCATCGCGAGGCACACGAGATAGCATTTCTGCATTACAACACGAAAGCAGTGACTTGGAATTTGCGTTTACACGCCACACACCATTTGCGCTGGCAATCTCTTGCTCACTGCAGAGATAAGCGTGCGCTCTGCTGCCGGACAGCGGTTAGGCGATTACTACTGCAGTCTAACGTGAAGCCAGCTGCGTTTCGTCGCTGCAATGCTGAACAGCTAGATCAACATGATTAGTCGTGGACAGCGCCGCGCAAAGCCACATTACTCGAAGCCCTGTTAAAAACACCTGCCAGCATTTGTGGCGAAAGTGAACTGTGAACTGGTGCGAAATGTTAACGCGAATGAAACCTTCGACGGCCTAGCCAGGTTTGCAGGTGCGATGCTGAGATTTGCACAATGGTAGGAGTTCACACGAGGAAAGAGTAAACCAGATGAACAAGAAGAGGAAGGAGAATAAGAAGAAGAATATAAAAATAAACTAGAAAAAGGACTCCAGGAATTGAGCGTAAATGCGTGGCCAGGTGTTGTGCAATGCTAGGCTGGAGAGCGACAGACTTCATCACATTTTGGCGCGAAATGTTGGCCAACACCCGCGAGCACGTGCGAGGATGTCTGCATTTTTGTTGATTTGATATGTGGACCGATCCTCGAGGTAATGCAATACGAGGCCGATCCTTGGTGGGGGTTGAGCAAGCTCACAGCACCCTACCGAGGGAGAAAAATACAGGTAATTTCATGGGCCACCAAGTAGTGGCCGTTGCAGAAATTACACTGCAAAGAACAGATACTACACATGATCTTAGCTCAGAGAGCCGAGAAGCGATGCCCCCACCGACACACAGCTTTCTCACATACACACTGCATTCACTTTCTGTCAACTTGCCATTTGCATTTATTAGAAATGCAAGAAAATCGCTTTCCAATGGGTGCAACTATACTACCTCCACTTCTACTGCACTAGCCACATTTGCCAGTGCTGTGAGCTCGGAAATGTGCACATCCTGACGACACATATCTTGCAAGTCATCATCACCCACATATACTACTCGCCAGTCTGGTCGGTAGTAACTTGCTTATTCCCAGCAATACAGTTCAGCCCTGCACACATTAATGCTATTATCAAGTTAGCCATCGCGAGGCACACGAGATAGCATTTCTGCATTACAACACGAAAGCAGTGACTTGGAATTTGCGTTTACACGCCACACACCATTTGCGCTGGCAATCTCTTGCTCACTGCAGAGATAAGCGTGCGCTCTGCTGCCGGACAGCGGTTAGGCGATTACTACTGCAGTCTAACGTGAAGCCAGCTGCGTTTCGTCGCTGCAATGCTGAACAGCTAGATCAACATGATTAGTCGTGGACAGCGCCGCGCAAAGCCACATTACTCGAAGCCATGTTAAAAACACTTGCCAGCATTTGTGGCGAAAGTGAACTGTGAACTGGTGCGAAATGTTAACGCGAATGAAACCTTCGACGGCCTAGCCAGGTTTGCAGGTGCGATGCTGAGATTTGCACAATGGTAGGAGTTCACACGAGGAAAGAGTAAACCAGATGAACAAGAAGAGGAAGGAGAATAAGAAGAAGAATATAAAAATAAACTAGAAAAAGGACTCCAGGAATTGAGCGTAAATGCGTGGCCAGGTGTTGTGCAATGCTAGGCTGGAGAGCGACAGACTTCATCACATTTTGGCGCGAAATGTTGGCCAACACCCGCGAGCACGTGCGAGGATGTCTGCATTTTTGTTGATTTGATATGTGGACCGATCCTCGAGGTAATGCAATACGAGGCCGATCCTTGGTGGGGGTTGAGCAAGCTCACAGCACCCTACCGAGGGAGAAAAATACAGGTAATTTCATGGGCCACCAAGTAGTGGCCGTTGCAGAAATTACACTGCAAAGAACAGATACTACACATGATCTTAGCTCAGAGAGCCGAGAAGCGATGCCCCCACCGACACACAGCTTTCTCACATACACACTGCATTCACTTTCTGTCAACTTGCCATTTGCATTTATTAGAAATGCAAGAAAATCGCTTTCCAATGGGTGCAACTATACTACCTCCACTTCTACTGCACTAGCCACATTTGCCAGTGCTGTGAGCTCGGAAATGTGCACATCCTGACGACACATATCTTGCAAGTCATCATCACCCACATATACTACTCGCCAGTCTGGTCGGTAGTAACTTGCTTATTCCCAGCAATACAGTTCAGCCCTGCACACATTAATGCTATTATCAAGTTAGCCATCGCGAGGCACACGAGATAGCATTTCTGCATTACAACACGAAGGCAGTGACTTGGAATTTGCGTTTACACGCCACACACCATTTGCGCTGGCAATCTCTTGCTCACTGCAGAGATAAGCGTGCGCTCTGCTGCCGGACAGCGGTTAGGCGATTACTACTGCAGTCTAACGTGAAGCCAGCTGCGTTTCGTCGCTGCAATGCTGAACAGCTAGATCAAAATGATTAGTCGTGGACAGCGCCGCGCAAAGCCACATTACTCGAAGCCATGTTAAAAACACTTGCCAGCATTTGTGGCGAAAGTGAACTGTGAACTGGTGCGAAATGTTAACGCGAATGAAACCTTCGACGGCCTAGCCAGGTTTGCAGGTGCGATGCTGAGATTTGCACAATGGTAGGAGTTCACACGAGGAAAGAGTAAACCAGATGAACAAGAAGAGGAAGGAGAATAAGAAGAAGAATATAAAAATAAACTAGAAAAAGGACTCCAGGAATTGAGCGTAAATGCGTGGCCAGGTGTTGTGCAATGCTAGGCTGGAGAGCGACAGACTTCATCACATTTTGGCGCGAAATGTTGGCCAACACCCGCGAGCACGTGCGAGGATGTCTGCATTTTTGTTGATTTGATATGTGGACCGATCCTCGAGGTAATGCAATACGAGGCCGATCCTTGGTGGGGGTTGAGCAAGCTCACAGCACCCTACCGAGGGAGAAAAATACAGGTAATTTCATGGGCCACCAAGTAGTGGCCGTTGCAGAAATTACACTGCAAAGAACAGATACTACACATGATCTTAGCTCAGAGAGCCGAGAAGCGATGCCCCCACCGACACACAGCTTTCTCACATACACACTGCATTCACTTTCTGTCAACTTGCCATTTGCATTTATTAGAAATGCAAGAAAATCGCTTTCCAATGGGTGCAACTATACTACCTCCACTTCTACTGCACTAGCCACATTTGCCAGTGCTGTGAGCTCGGAAATGTGCACATCCTGACGACACATATCTTGCAAGTCATCATCACCCACATATACTACTCGCCAGTCTGGTCGGTAGTAACTTGCTTATTCCCAGCAATACAGTTCAGCCCTGCACACATTAATGCTATTATCAAGTTAGCCATCGCGAGGCACACGAGATAGCATTTCTGCATTACAACACGAAGGCAGTGACTTGGAATTTGCGTTTACACGCCACACACCATTTGCGCTGGCAATCTCTTGCTCACTGCAGAGATAAGCGTGCGCTCTGCTGCCGGACAGCGGTTAGGCGATTACTACTGCAGTCTAACGTGAAGCCAGCTGCGTTTCGTCGCTGCAATGCTGAACAGCTAGATCAACATGATTAGTCGTGGACAGCGCCGCGCAAAGCCACATTACTCGAAGCCCTGTTAAAAACACCTGCCAGCATTTGTGGCGAAAGTGAACTGTGAACTGGTGCGAAATGTTAACGCGAATGAAACCTTCGACGGCCTAGCCAGGTTTGCAGGTGCGATGCTGAGATTTGCACAATGGTAGGAGTTCACACGAGGAAAGAGTAAACCAGATGAACAAGAAGAGGAAGGAGAATAAGAAGAAGAATATAAAAATAAACTAGAAAAAGGACTCCAGGAATTGAGCGTAAATGCGTGGCCAGGTGTTGTGCAATGCTAGGCTGGAGAGCGACAGACTTCATCACATTTTGGCGCGAAATGTTGGCCAACACCCGCGAGCACGTGCGAGGATGTCTGCATTTTTGTTGATTTGATATGTGGACCGATCCTCGAGGTAATGCAATACGAGGCCGATCCTTGGTGGGGGTTGAGCAAGCTCACAGCACCCTACCGAGGGAGAAAAATACAGGTAATTTCATGGGCCACCAAGTAGTGGCCGTTGCAGAAATTACACTGCAAAGAACAGATACTACACATGATCTTAGCTCAGAGAGCCGAGAAGCGATGCCCCCACCGACACACAGCTTTCTCACATACACACTGCATTCACTTTCTGTCAACTTGCCATTTGCATTTATTAGAAATGCAAGAAAATCGCTTTCCAATGGGTGCAACTATACTACCTCCACTTCTACTGCACTAGCCACATTTGCCAGTGCTGTGAGCTCGGAAATGTGCACATCCTGACGACACATATCTTGCAAGTCATCATCACCCACATATACTACTCGCCAGTCTGGTCGGTAGTAACTTGCTTATTCCCAGCAATACAGTTCAGCCCTGCACACATTAATGCTATTATCAAGTTAGCCATCGCGAGGCACACGAGATAGCATTTCTGCATTACAACACGAAGGCAGTGACTTGGAATTGCGTTTACACGCCACACACCATTTGCGCTGGCAATCTCTTGCTCACTGCAGAGATAAGCGTGCGCTCTGCTGCCGGACAGCGGTTAGGCGATTACTACTGCAGTCTAACGTGAAGCCAGCTGCGTTTCGTCGCTGCAATGCTGAACAGCTAGATCAACATGATTAGTCGTGGACAGCGCCGCGCAAAGCCACATTACTCGAAGCCCTGTTAAAAACACTTGCCAGCATTTGTGGCGAAAGTGAACTGTGAACTGGTGCGAAATGTTAACGCGAATGAAACCTTCGACGGCCTAGCCAGGTTTGCAGGTGCGATGCTGAGATTTGCACAATGGTAGGAGTTCACACGAGGAAAGAGTAAACCAGATGAACAAGAAGAGGAAGGAGAATAAGAAGAAGAATATAAAAATAAACTAGAAAAAGGACTCCAGGAATTGAGCGTAAATGCGTGGCCAGGTGTTGTGCAATGCTAGGCTGGAGAGCGACAGACTTCATCACATTTTGGCGCGAAATGTTGGCCAACACCCGCGAGCACGTGCGAGGATGTCTGCATTTTTGTTGATTTGATATGTGGACCGATCCTCGAGGTAATGCAATACGAGGCCGATCCTTGGTGGGGGTTGAGCAAGCTCACAGCACCCTACCGAGGGAGAAAAATACAGGTAATTTCATGGGCCACCAAGTAGTGGCCGTTGCAGAAATTACACTGCAAAGAACAGATACTACACATGATCTTAGCTCAGAGAGCCGAGAAGCGATGCCCCCACCGACACACAGCTTTCTCACATACACACTGCATTCACTTTCTGTCAACTTGCCATTTGCATTTATTAGAAATGCAAGAAAATCGCTTTCCAATGGGTGCAACTATACTACCTCCACTTCTACTGCACTAGCCACATTTGCCAGTGCTGTGAGCTCGGAAATGTGCACATCCTGACGACACATATCTTGCAAGTCATCATCACCCACATATACTACTCGCCAGTCTGGTCGGTAGTAACTTGCTTATTCCCAGCAATACAGTTCAGCCCTGCACACATTAATGCTATTATCAAGTTAGCCATCGCGAGGCACACGAGATAGCATTTCTGCATTACAACACGAAGGCAGTGACTTGGAATTTGCGTTTACACGCCACACACCATTTGCGCTGGCAATCTCTTGCTCACTGCAGAGATAAGCGTGCGCTCTGCTGCCGGACAGCGGTTAGGCGATTACTACTGCAGTCTAACGTGAAGCCAGCTGCGTTTCGTCGCTGCAATGCTGAACAGCTAGATCAAAATGATTAGTCGTGGACAGCGCCGCGCAAAGCCACATTACTCGAAGCCATGTTAAAAACACTTGCCAGCATTTGTGGCGAAAGTGAACTGTGAACTGGTGCGAAATGTTAACGCGAATGAAACCTTCGACGGCCTAGCCAGGTTTGCAGGTGCGATGCTGAGATTTGCACAATGGTAGGAGTTCACACGAGGAAAGAGTAAACCAGATGAACAAGAAGAGGAAGGAGAATAAGAAGAAGAATATAAAAATAAACTAGAAAAAGGACTCCAGGAATTGAGCGTAAATGCGTGGCCAGGTGTTGTGCAATGCTAGGCTGGAGAGCGACAGACTTCATCACATTTTGGCGCGAAATGTTGGCCAACACCCGCGAGCACGTGCGAGGATGTCTGCATTTTTGTTGATTTGATATGTGGACCGATCCTCGAGGTAATGCAATACGAGGCCGATCCTTGGTGGGGGTTGAGCAAGCTCACAGCACCCTACCGAGGGAGAAAAATACAGGTAATTTCATGGGCCACCAAGTAGTGGCCGTTGCAGAAATTACACTGCAAAGAACAGATACTACACATGATCTTAGCTCAGAGAGCCGAGAAGCGATGCCCCCACCGACACACAGCTTTCTCACATACACACTGCATTCACTTTCTGTCAACTTGCCATTTGCATTTATTAGAAATGCAAGAAAATCGCTTTCCAATGGGTGCAACTATACTACCTCCACTTCTACTGCACTAGCCACATTTGCCAGTGCTGTGAGCTCGGAAATGTGCACATCCTGACGACACATATCTTGCAAGTCATCATCACCCACATATACTACTCGCCAGTCTGGTCGGTAGTAACTTGCTTATTCCCAGCAATACAGTTCAGCCCTGCACACATTAATGCTATTATCAAGTTAGCCATCGCGAGGCACACGAGATAGCATTTCTGCATTACAACACGAAAGCAGTGACTTGGAATTTGCGTTTACACGCCACACACCATTTGCGCTGGCAATCTCTTGCTCACTGCAGAGATAAGCGTGCGCTCTGCTGCCGGACAGCGGTTAGGCGATTACTACTGCAGTCTAACGTGAAGCCAGCTGCGTTTCGTCGCTGCAATGCTGAACAGCTAGATCAAAATGATTAGTCGTGGACAGCGCCGCGCAAAGCCACATTACTCGAAGCCATGTTAAAAACACTTGCCAGCATTTGTGGCGAAAGTGAACTGTGAACTGGTGCGAAATGTTAACGCGAATGAAACCTTCGACGGCCTAGCCAGGTTTGCAGGTGCGATGCTGAGATTTGCACAATGGTAGGAGTTCACACGAGGAAAGAGTAAACCAGATGAACAAGAAGAGGAAGGAGAATAAGAAGAAGAATATAAAAATAAACTAGAAAAAGGACTCCAGGAATTGAGCGTAAATGCGTGGCCAGGTGTTGTGCAATGCTAGGCTGGAGAGCGACAGACTTCATCACATTTTGGCGCGAAATGTTGGCCAACACCCGCGAGCACGTGCGAGGATGTCTGCATTTTTGTTGATTTGATATGTGGACCGATCCTCGAGGTAATGCAATACGAGGCCGATCCTTGGTGGGGGTTGAGCAAGCTCACAGCACCCTACCGAGGGAGAAAAATACAGGTAATTTCATGGGCCACCAAGTAGTGGCCGTTGCAGAAATTACACTGCAAAGAACAGATACTACACATGATCTTAGCTCAGAGAGCCGAGAAGCGATGCCCCCACCGACACACAGCTTTCTCACATACACACTGCATTCACTTTCTGTCAACTTGCCATTTGCATTTATTAGAAATGCAAGAAAATCGCTTTCCAATGGGTGCAACTATACTACCTCCACTTCTACTGCACTAGCCACATTTGCCAGTGCTGTGAGCTCGGAAATGTGCACATCCTGACGACACATATCTTGCAAGTCATCATCACCCACATATACTACTCGCCAGTCTGGTCGGTAGTAACTTGCTTATTCCCAGCAATACAGTTCAGCCCTGCACACATTAATGCTATTATCAAGTTAGCCATCGCGAGGCACACGAGATAGCATTTCTGCATTACAACACGAAGGCAGTGACTTGGAATTGCGTTTACACGCCACACACCATTTGCGCTGGCAATCTCTTGCTCACTGCAGAGATAAGCGTGCGCTCTGCTGCCGGACAGCGGTTAGGCGATTACTACTGCAGTCTAACGTGAAGCCAGCTGCGTTTCGTCGCTGCAATGCTGAACAGCTAGATCAACATGATTAGCCATGGACAGCGCCGCGCAAAGCCACATTACTCGAAGCCCTGTTAAAAACACCTGCCAGCATTTGTGGCGAAAGTGAACTGTGAACTGGTGCGAAATGTTAACGCGAATGAAATCTTCGACGGCCTAGCCAGGTTTGCAGGTGCGATGCTGAGATTTGCACAATGGTTGGAGTTCACACGAGGAAAGAGTAAACCAGATGAACAAGAAGAGGAAGGAGAATAAGAAGAAGAATATAAAAATAAACTAGAAAAAGGACTCCAGGAATTGAGCGTAAATGCGTGGCCAGGTGTTGTGCAATGCTAGGCTGGAGAGCGACAGACTTCATCACATTTTGGCGCGAAATGTTGGCCAACACCCGCGAGCACGTGCGAGGATGTCTGCATTTTTGTTGATTTGATATGTGGACCGATCCTCGAGGTAATGCAATACGAGGCCGATCCTTGGTGGGGGTTGAGCAAGCTCACAGCACCCTACCGAGGGAGAAAAATACAGGTAATTTCATGGGCCACCAAGTAGTGGCCGTTGCAGAAATTACACTGCAAAGAACAGATACTACACATGATCTTAGCTCAGAGAGCCGAGAAGCGATGCCCCCACCGACACACAGCTTTCTCACATACACACTGCATTCACTTTCTGTCAACTTGCCATTTGCATTTATTAGAAATGCAAGAAAATCGCTTTCCAATGGGTGCAACTATACTACCTCCACTTCTACTGCACTAGCCACATTTGCCAGTGCTGTGAGCTCGGAAATGTGCACATCCTGACGACACATATCTTGCAAATCATCATCACCCACATATACTACTCGCCAGTCTGGTCGGTAGTAACTTGCTTATTCCCAGCAATACAGTTCAGCCCTGCACACATTAATGCTATTATCAAGTTAGCCATCGCGAGGCACACGAGATAGCATTTCTGCATTACAACACGAAGGCAGTGACTTGGAATTGCGTTTACACGCCACACACCATTTGCGCTGGCAATCTCTTGCTCACTGCAGAGATAAGCGTGCGCTCTGCTGCCGGACAGCGGTTAGGCGATTACTACTGCAGTCTAACGTGAAGCCAGCTGCGTTTCGTCGCTGCAATGCTGAACAGCTAGATCAACATGATTAGCCATGGACAGCGCCGCGCAAAGCCACATTACTCGAAGCCCTGTTAAAAACACCTGCCAGCATTTGTGGCGAAAGTGAACTGTGAACTGGTGCGAAATGTTAACGCGAATGAAATCTTCGACGGCCTAGCCAGGTTTGCAGGTGCGATGCTGAGATTTGCACAATGGTTGGAGTTCACACGAGGAAAGAGTAAACCAGATGAACAAGAAGAGGAAGGAGAATAAGAAGAAGAATATAAAAATAAACTAGAAAAAGGACTCCAGGAATTGAGCGTAAATGCGTGGCCAGGTGTTGTGCAATGCTAGGCTGGAGAGCGACAGACTTCATCACATTTTGGCGCGAAATGTTGGCCAACACCCGCGAGCACGTGCGAGGATGTCTGCATTTTTGTTGATTTGATATGTGGACCGATCCTCGAGGTAATGCAATACGAGGCCGATCCTTGGTGGGGGTTGAGCAAGCTCACAGCACCCTACCGAGGGAGAAAAATACAGGTAATTTCATGGGCCACCAAGTAGTGGCCGTTGCAGAAATTACACTGCAAAGAACAGATACTACACATGATCTTAGCTCAGAGAGCCGAGAAGCGATGCCCCCACCGACACACAGCTTTCTCACATACACACTGCATTCACTTTCTGTCAACTTGCCATTTGCATTTATTAGAAATGCAAGAAAATCGCTTTCCAATGGGTGCAACTATACTACCTCCACTTCTACTGCACTAGCCACATTTGCCAGTGCTGTGAGCTCGGAAATGTGCACATCCTGACGACACATATCTTGCAAGTCATCATCACCCACATATACTACTCGCCAGTCTGGTCGGTAGTAACTTGCTTATTCCCAGCAATACAGTTCAGCCCTGCACACATTAATGCTATTATCAAGTTAGCCATCGCGAGGCACACGAGATAGCATTTCTGCATTACAACACGAAGGCAGTGACTTGGAATTGCGTTTACACGCCACACACCATTTGCGCTGGCAATCTCTTGCTCACTGCAGAGATAAGCGTGCGCTCTGCTGCCGGACAGCGGTTAGGCGATTACTACTGCAGTCTAACGTGAAGCCAGCTGCGTTTCGTCGCTGCAATGCTGAACAGCTAGATCAACATGATTAGCCATGGACAGCGCCGCGCAAAGCCACATTACTCGAAGCCCTGTTAAAAACACCTGCCAGCATTTGTGGCGAAAGTGAACTGTGAACTGGTGCGAAATGTTAACGCGAATGAAATCTTCGACGGCCTAGCCAGGTTTGCAGGTGCGATGCTGAGATTTGCACAATGGTTGGAGTTCACACGAGGAAAGAGTAAACCAGATGAACAAGAAGAGGAAGGAGAATAAGAAGAAGAATATAAAAATAAACTAGAAAAAGGACTCCAGGAATTGAGCGTAAATGCGTGGCCAGGTGTTGTGCAATGCTAGGCTGGAGAGCGACAGACTTCATCACATTTTGGCGCGAAATGTTGGCCAACACCCGCGAGCACGTGCGAAGATGTCTGCATTTTTGTTGATTTGATATGTGGACCGATCCTCGAGGTAATGCAATACGAGGCCGATCCTTGGTGGGGGTTGAGCAAGCTCACAGCACCCTACCGAGGGAGAAAAATACAGGTAATTTCATGGGCCACCAAGTAGTGGCCGTTGCAGAAATTACACTGCAAAGAACAGATACTACACATGATCTTAGCTCAGAGAGCCGAGAAGCGATGCCCCCACCGACACACAGCTTTCTCACATACACACTGCATTCACTTTCTGTCAACTTGCCATTTGCATTTATTAGAAATGCAAGAAAATCGCTTTCCAATGGGTGCAACTATACTACCTCCACTTCTACTGCACTAGCCACATTTGCCAGTGCTGTGAGCTCGGAAATGTGCACATCCTGACGACACATATCTTGCAAATCATCATCACCCACATATACTACTCGCCAGTCTGGTCGGTAGTAACTTGCTTATTCCCAGCAATACAGTTCAGCCCTGCACACATTAATGCTATTATCAAGTTAGCCATCGCGAGGCACACGAGATAGCATTTCTGCATTACAACACGAAGGCAGTGACTTGGAATTGCGTTTACACGCCACACACCATTTGCGCTGGCAATCTCTTGCTCACTGCAGAGATAAGCGTGCGCTCTGCTGCCGGACAGCGGTTAGGCGATTACTACTGCAGTCTAACGTGAAGCCAGCTGCGTTTCGTCGCTGCAATGCTGAACAGCTAGATCAACATGATTAGCCGTGGACAGCGCCGCGCAAAGCCACATTACTCGAAGCCCTGTTAAAAACACCTGCCAGCATTTGTGGCGAAAGTGAACTGTGAACTGGTGCGAAATGTTAACGCGAATGAAACCTTCGACGGCCTAGCCAGGTTTGCAGGTGCGATGCTGAGATTTGCACAATGGTTGGAGTTCACACGAGGAAAGAGTAAACCAGATGAACAAGAAGAGGAAGGAGAATAAGAAGAAGAATATAAAAATAAACTAGAAAAAGGACTCCAGGAATTGAGCGTAAATGCGTGGCCAGGTGTTGTGCAATGCTAGGCTGGAGAGCGACAGACTTCATCACATTTTGGCGCGAAATGTTGGCCAACACCCGCGAGCACGTGCGAAGATGTCTGCATTTTTGTTGATTTGATATGTGGACCGATCCTCGAGGTAATGCAATACGAGGCCGATCCTTGGTGGGGGTTGAGCAAGCTCACAGCACCCTACCGAGGGAGAAAAATACAGGTAATTTCATGGGCCACCAAGTAGTGGCCGTTGCAGAAATTACACTGCAAAGAACAGATACTACACATGATCTTAGCTCAGAGAGCCGAGAAGCGATGCCCCCACCGACACACAGCTTTCTCACATACACACTGCATTCACTTTCTGTCAACTTGCCATTTGCATTTATTAGAAATGCAAGAAAATCGCTTTCCAATGGGTGCAACTATACTACCTCCACTTCTACTGCACTAGCCACATTTGCCAGTGCTGTGAGCTCGGAAATGTGCACATCCTGACGACACATATCTTGCAAATCATCATCACCCACATATACTACTCGCCAGTCTGGTCGGTAGTAACTTGCTTATTCCCAGCAATACAGTTCAGCCCTGCACACATTAATGCTATTATCAAGTTAGCCATCGCGAGGCACACGAGATAGCATTTCTGCATTACAACACGAAGGCAGTGACTTGGAATTGCGTTTACACGCCACACACCATTTGCGCTGGCAATCTCTTGCTCACTGCAGAGATAAGCGTGCGCTCTGCTGCCGGACAGCGGTTAGGCGATTACTACTGCAGTCTAACGTGAAGCCAGCTGCGTTTCGTCGCTGCAATGCTGAACAGCTAGATCAACATGATTAGCCATGGACAGCGCCGCGCAAAGCCACATTACTCGAAGCCCTGTTAAAAACACCTGCCAGCATTTGTGGCGAAAGTGAACTGTGAACTGGTGCGAAATGTTAACGCGAATGAAATCTTCGACGGCCTAGCCAGGTTTGCAGGTGCGATGCTGAGATTTGCACAATGGTTGGAGTTCACACGAGGAAAGAGTAAACCAGATGAACAAGAAGAGGAAGGAGAATAAGAAGAAGAATATAAAAATAAACTAGAAAAAGGACTCCAGGAATTGAGCGTAAATGCGTGGCCAGGTGTTGTGCAATGCTAGGCTGGAGAGCGACAGACTTCATCACATTTTGGCGCGAAATGTTGGCCAACACCCGCGAGCACGTGCGAGGATGTCTGCATTTTTGTTGATTTGATATGTGGACCGATCCTCGAGGTAATGCAATACGAGGCCGATCCTTGGTGGGGGTTGAGCAAGCTCACAGCACCCTACCGAGGGAGAAAAATACAGGTAATTTCATGGGCCACCAAGTAGTGGCCGTTGCAGAAATTACACTGCAAAGAACAGATACTACACATGATCTTAGCTCAGAGAGCCGAGAAGCGATGCCCCCACCGACACACAGCTTTGTCACATACACACTGCATTCACTTTCTGTCAACTTGCCATTTGCATTTATTAGAAATGCAAGAAAATCGCTTTCCAATGGGTGCAACTATACTACCTCCACTTCTACTGCACTAGCCACATTTGCCAGTGCTGTGAGCTCGGAAATGTGCACATCCTGACGACACATATCTTGCAAATCATCATCACCCACATATACTACTCGCCAGTCTGGTCGGTAGTAACTTGCTTATTCCCAGCAATACAGTTCAGCCCTGCACACATTAATGCTATTATCAAGTTAGCCATCGCGAGGCACACGAGATAGCATTTCTGCATTACAACACGAAGGCAGTGACTTGGAATTGCGTTTACACGCCACACACCATTTGCGCTGGCAATCTCTTGCTCACTGCAGAGATAAGCGTGCGCTCTGCTGCCGGACAGCGGTTAGGCGATTACTACTGCAGTCTAACGTGAAGCCAGCTGCGTTTCGTCGCTGCAATGCTGAACAGCTAGATCAACATGATTAGCCATGGACAGCGCCGCGCAAAGCCACATTACTCGAAGCCCTGTTAAAAACACCTGCCAGCATTTGTGGCGAAAGTGAACTGTGAACTGGTGCGAAATGTTAACGCGAATGAAATCTTCGACGGCCTAGCCAGGTTTGCAGGTGCGATGCTGAGATTTGCACAATGGTTGGAGTTCACACGAGGAAAGAGTAAACCAGATGAACAAGAAGAGGAAGGAGAATAAGAAGAAGAATATAAAAATAAACTAGAAAAAGGACTCCAGGAATTGAGCGTAAATGCGTGGCCAGGTGTTGTGCAATGCTAGGCTGGAGAGCGACAGACTTCATCACATTTTGGCGCGAAATGTTGGCCAACACCCGCGAGCACGTGCGAAGATGTCTGCATTTTTGTTGATTTGATATGTGGACCGATCCTCGAGGTAATGCAATACGAGGCCGATCCTTGGTGGGGGTTGAGCAAGCTCACAGCACCCTACCGAGGGAGAAAAATACAGGTAATTTCATGGGCCACCAAGTAGTGGCCGTTGCAGAAATTACACTGCAAAGAACAGATACTACACATGATCTTAGCTCAGAGAGCCGAGAAGCGATGCCCCCACCGACACACAGCTTTGTCACATACACACTGCATTCACTTTCTGTCAACTTGCCATTTGCATTTATTAGAAATGCAAGAAAATCGCTTTCCAATGGGTGCAACTATACTACCTCCACTTCTACTGCACTAGCCACATTTGCCAGTGCTGTGAGCTCGGAAATGTGCACATCCTGACGACACATATCTTGCAAATCATCATCACCCACATATACTACTCGCCAGTCTGGTCGGTAGTAACTTGCTTATTCCCAGCAATACAGTTCAGCCCTGCACACATTAATGCTATTATCAAGTTAGCCATCGCGAGGCACACGAGATAGCATTTCTGCATTACAACACGAAGGCAGTGACTTGGAATTGCGTTTACACGCCACACACCATTTGCGCTGGCAATCTCTTGCTCACTGCAGAGATAAGCGTGCGCTCTGCTGCCGGACAGCGGTTAGGCGATTACTACTGCAGTCTAACGTGAAGCCAGCTGCGTTTCGTCGCTGCAATGCTGAACAGCTAGATCAACATGATTAGCCGTGGACAGCGCCGCGCAAAGCCACATTACTCGAAGCCCTGTTAAAAACACCTGCCAGCATTTGTGGCGAAAGTGAACTGTGAACTGGTGCGAAATGTTAACGCGAATGAAATCTTCGACGGCCTAGCCAGGTTTGCAGGTGCGATGCTGAGATTTGCACAATGGTTGGAGTTCACACGAGGAAAGAGTAAACCAGATGAACAAGAAGAGGAAGGAGAATAAGAAGAAGAATATAAAAATAAACTAGAAAAAGGACTCCAGGAATTGAGCGTAAATGCGTGGCCAGGTGTTGTGCAATGCTAGGCTGGAGAGCGACAGACTTCATCACATTTTGGCGCGAAATGTTGGCCAACACCCGCGAGCACGTGCGAGGATGTCTGCATTTTTGTTGATTTGATATGTGGACCGATCCTCGAGGTAATGCAATACGAGGCCGATCCTTGGTGGGGGTTGAGCAAGCTCACAGCACCCTACCGAGGGAGAAAAATACAGGTAATTTCATGGGCCACCAAGTAGTGGCCGTTGCAGAAATTACACTGCAAAGAACAGATACTACACATGATCTTAGCTCAGAGAGCCGAGAAGCGATGCCCCCACCGACACACAGCTTTCTCACATACACACTGCATTCACTTTCTGTCAACTTGCCATTTGCATTTATTAGAAATGCAAGAAAATCGCTTTCCAATGGGTGCAACTATACTACCTCCACTTCTACTGCACTAGCCACATTTGCCAGTGCTGTGAGCTCGGAAATGTGCACATCCTGACGACACATATCTTGCAAGTCATCATCACCCACATATACTACTCGCCAGTCTGGTCGGTAGTAACTTGCTTATTCCCAGCAATACAGTTCAGCCCTGCACACATTAATGCTATTATCAAGTTAGCCATCGCGAGGCACACGAGATAGCATTTCTGCATTACAACACGAAGGCAGTGACTTGGAATTGCGTTTACACGCCACACACCATTTGCGCTGGCAATCTCTTGCTCACTGCAGAGATAAGCGTGCGCTCTGCTGCCGGACAGCGGTTAGGCGATTACTACTGCAGTCTAACGTGAAGCCAGCTGCGTTTCGTCGCTGCAATGCTGAACAGCTAGATCAACATGATTAGTCGTGGACAGCGCCGCGCAAAGCCACATTACTCGAAGCCCTGTTAAAAACACCTGCCAGCATTTGTGGCGAAAGTGAACTGTGAACTGGTGCGAAATGTTAACGCGAATGAAATCTTCGACGGCCTAGCCAGGTTTGCAGGTGCGATGCTGAGATTTGCACAATGGTTGGAGTTCACACGAGGAAAGAGTAAACCAGATGAACAAGAAGAGGAAGGAGAATAAGAAGAAGAATATAAAAATAAACTAGAAAAAGGACTCCAGGAATTGAGCGTAAATGCGTGGCCAGGTGTTGTGCAATGCTAGGCTGGAGAGCGACAGACTTCATCACATTTTGGCGCGAAATGTTGGCCAACACCCGCGAGCACGTGCGAGGATGTCTGCATTTTTGTTGATTTGATATGTGGACCGATCCTCGAGGTAATGCAATACGAGGCCGATCCTTGGTGGGGGTTGAGCAAGCTCACAGCACCCTACCGAGGGAGAAAAATACAGGTAATTTCATGGGCCACCAAGTAGTGGCCGTTGCAGAAATTACACTGCAAAGAACAGATACTACACATGATCTTAGCTCAGAGAGCCGAGAAGCGATGCCCCCACCGACACACAGCTTTCTCACATACACACTGCATTCACTTTCTGTCAACTTGCCATTTGCATTTATTAGAAATGCAAGAAAATCGCTTTCCAATGGGTGCAACTATACTACCTCCACTTCTACTGCACTAGCCACATTTGCCAGTGCTGTGAGCTCGGAAATGTGCACATCCTGACGACACATATCTTGCAAATCATCATCACCCACATATACTACTCGCCAGTCTGGTCGGTAGTAACTTGCTTATTCCCAGCAATACAGTTCAGCCCTGCACACATTAATGCTATTATCAAGTTAGCCATCGCGAGGCACACGAGATAGCATTTCTGCATTACAACACGAAGGCAGTGACTTGGAATTGCGTTTACACGCCACACACCATTTGCGCTGGCAATCTCTTGCTCACTGCAGAGATAAGCGTGCGCTCTGCTGCCGGACAGCGGTTAGGCGATTACTACTGCAGTCTAACGTGAAGCCAGCTGCGTTTCGTCGCTGCAATGCTGAACAGCTAGATCAACATGATTAGCCATGGACAGCGCCGCGCAAAGCCACATTACTCGAAGCCCTGTTAAAAACACCTGCCAGCATTTGTGGCGAAAGTGAACTGTGAACTGGTGCGAAATGTTAACGCGAATGAAATCTTCGACGGCCTAGCCAGGTTTGCAGGTGCGATGCTGAGATTTGCACAATGGTTGGAGTTCACACGAGGAAAGAGTAAACCAGATGAACAAGAAGAGGAAGGAGAATAAGAAGAAGAATATAAAAATAAACTAGAAAAAGGACTCCAGGAATTGAGCGTAAATGCGTGGCCAGGTGTTGTGCAATGCTAGGCTGGAGAGCGACAGACTTCATCACATTTTGGCGCGAAATGTTGGCCAACACCCGCGAGCACGTGCGAGGATGTCTGCATTTTTGTTGATTTGATATGTGGACCGATCCTCGAGGTAATGCAATACGAGGCCGATCCTTGGTGGGGGTTGAGCAAGCTCACAGCACCCTACCGAGGGAGAAAAATACAGGTAATTTCATGGGCCACCAAGTAGTGGCCGTTGCAGAAATTACACTGCAAAGAACAGATACTACACATGATCTTAGCTCAGAGAGCCGAGAAGCGATGCCCCCACCGACACACAGCTTTCTCACATACACACTGCATTCACTTTCTGTCAACTTGCCATTTGCATTTATTAGAAATGCAAGAAAATCGCTTTCCAATGGGTGCAACTATACTACCTCCACTTCTACTGCACTAGCCACATTTGCCAGTGCTGTGAGCTCGGAAATGTGCACATCCTGACGACACATATCTTGCAAGTCATCATCACCCACATATACTACTCGCCAGTCTGGTCGGTAGTAACTTGCTTATTCCCAGCAATACAGTTCAGCCCTGCACACATTAATGCTATTATCAAGTTAGCCATCGCGAGGCACACGAGATAGCATTTCTGCATTACAACACGAAGGCAGTGACTTGGAATTGCGTTTACACGCCACACACCATTTGCGCTGGCAATCTCTTGCTCACTGCAGAGATAAGCGTGCGCTCTGCTGCCGGACAGCGGTTAGGCGATTACTACTGCAGTCTAACGTGAAGCCAGCTGCGTTTCGTCGCTGCAATGCTGAACAGCTAGATCAACATGATTAGCCGTGGACAGCGCCGCGCAAAGCCACATTACTCGAAGCCCTGTTAAAAACACCTGCCAGCATTTGTGGCGAAAGTGAACTGTGAACTGGTGCGAAATGTTAACGCGAATGAAACCTTCGACGGCCTAGCCAGGTTTGCAGGTGCGATGCTGAGATTTGCACAATGGTTGGAGTTCACACGAGGAAAGAGTAAACCAGATGAACAAGAAGAGGAAGGAGAATAAGAAGAAGAATATAAAAATAAACTAGAAAAAGGACTCCAGGAATTGAGCGTAAATGCGTGGCCAGGTGTTGTGCAATGCTAGGCTGGAGAGCGACAGACTTCATCACATTTTGGCGCGAAATGTTGGCCAACACCCGCGAGCACGTGCGAGGATGTCTGCATTTTTGTTGATTTGATATGTGGACCGATCCTCGAGGTAATGCAATACGAGGCCGATCCTTGGTGGGGGTTGAGCAAGCTCACAGCACCCTACCGAGGGAGAAAAATACAGGTAATTTCATGGGCCACCAAGTAGTGGCCGTTGCAGAAATTACACTGCAAAGAACAGATACTACACATGATCTTAGCTCAGAGAGCCGAGAAGCGATGCCCCCACCGACACACAGCTTTCTCACATACACACTGCATTCACTTTCTGTCAACTTGCCATTTGCATTTATTAGAAATGCAAGAAAATCGCTTTCCAATGGGTGCAACTATACTACCTCCACTTCTACTGCACTAGCCACATTTGCCAGTGCTGTGAGCTCGGAAATGTGCACATCCTGACGACACATATCTTGCAAGTCATCATCACCCACATATACTACTCGCCAGTCTGGTCGGTAGTAACTTGCTTATTCCCAGCAATACAGTTCAGCCCTGCACACATTAATGCTATTATCAAGTTAGCCATCGCGAGGCACACGAGATAGCATTTCTGCATTACAACACGAAGGCAGTGACTTGGAATTGCGTTTACACGCCACACACCATTTGCGCTGGCAATCTCTTGCTCACTGCAGAGATAAGCGTGCGCTCTGCTGCCGGACAGCGGTTAGGCGATTACTACTGCAGTCTAACGTGAAGCCAGCTGCGTTTCGTCGCTGCAATGCTGAACAGCTAGATCAACATGATTAGCCATGGACAGCGCCGCGCAAAGCCACATTACTCGAAGCCCTGTTAAAAACACCTGCCAGCATTTGTGGCGAAAGTGAACTGTGAACTGGTGCGAAATGTTAACGCGAATGAAATCTTCGACGGCCTAGCCAGGTTTGCAGGTGCGATGCTGAGATTTGCACAATGGTTGGAGTTCACACGAGGAAAGAGTAAACCAGATGAACAAGAAGAGGAAGGAGAATAAGAAGAAGAATATAAAAATAAACTAGAAAAAGGACTCCAGGAATTGAGCGTAAATGCGTGGCCAGGTGTTGTGCAATGCTAGGCTGGAGAGCGACAGACTTCATCACATTTTGGCGCGAAATGTTGGCCAACACCCGCGAGCACGTGCGAAGATGTCTGCATTTTTGTTGATTTGATATGTGGACCGATCCTCGAGGTAATGCAATACGAGGCCGATCCTTGGTGGGGGTTGAGCAAGCTCACAGCACCCTACCGAGGGAGAAAAATACAGGTAATTTCATGGGCCACCAAGTAGTGGCCGTTGCAGAAATTACACTGCAAAGAACAGATACTACACATGATCTTAGCTCAGAGAGCCGAGAAGCGATGCCCCCACCGACACACAGCTTTCTCACATACACACTGCATTCACTTTCTGTCAACTTGCCATTTGCATTTATTAGAAATGCAAGAAAATCGCTTTCCAATGGGTGCAATTATACTACCTCCACTTCTACTGCACTAGCCACATTTGCCAGTGCTGTGAGCTCGGAAATGTGCACATCCTGACGACACATATCTTGCAAATCATCATCACCCACATATACTACTCGCCAGTCTGGTCGGTAGTAACTTGCTTATTCCCAGCAATACAGTTCAGCCCTGCACACATTAATGCTATTATCAAGTTAGCCATCGCGAGGCACACGAGATAGCATTTCTGCATTACAACACGAAGGCAGTGACTTGGAATTGCGTTTACACGCCACACACCATTTGCGCTGGCAATCTCTTGCTCACTGCAGAGATAAGCGTGCGCTCTGCTGCCGGACAGCGGTTAGGCGATTACTACTGCAGTCTAACGTGAAGCCAGCTGCGTTTCGTCGCTGCAATGCTGAACAGCTAGATCAACATGATTAGCCATGGACAGCGCCGCGCAAAGCCACATTACTCGAAGCCCTGTTAAAAACACCTGCCAGCATTTGTGGCGAAAGTGAACTGTGAACTGGTGCGAAATGTTAACGCGAATGAAACCTTCGACGGCCTGTCGATATTCCGCTCAATTACTAATGGTGTTTTCCACTATTACAGCATAGACGGATCGATATTGGACTTTTGAAAAAAACATTCTGCAGTTTGCTGTCACTTGAGTTCATCAAGTGGAATACTGCACACAAGATGCGCGCATGCTGCTATTATCTGAAGTTCGGTATTCTACTGACACGTCGTTTTTCGAGCATTCATTCTAGTCGATAATATCCTAGTCAAAGATATCTTATGTTTTGGTATCTACGCGTGGCTCTGCTATAAGCGCTACTTTTCTTACCCAACAATTTTTAGACCAGTTGGCCTTTTTTCCAACTAAATATGTATTATTCTTAGTATTAAAATTAATATAATTAAACAGTACCAAATTTAGACGGCAAAAATATTGGCTACCTATTTATTTCACGAGGCCGATTATTTATCAAGTATATTAGATAATAAATAATTATCATTTTCTTCATTGTGAATTTTGTCTCAGTAGCACGATTCCATTATGTAAAATATATTCTAAATGTGAAAAGACTATATTTGTAACCCGACAGTATGATGTGTATATAGGAGTACAGTGTCGAATGGTGATGTGGACCGTGGTTTGGCCTTGCGTCGGACGATCTCAGTGGTAGCGATCTGGACGGTACTGTGGTTCCCAATAAAGACGAAACCAGTCTACTGGATGAATTGCCTTTCCTACACTATAAAATACTTAATTTATACTGACAAATAGATGTACATAATGGGTCAGGTATTTATATCAAGATCGCAACCTTGATTACAAGTAATTGTTATTACCGCCCGCGCAACCAATGTTCGTTTAATTATATAAATGTTCATTTCAATACCATTTCCCCATGTAGTTTGGTGTCTGTCCAGTAATGACAGATTTGGAATGATTAGTTGGAATTTTTTATCTAAATGGATGCCATATGAGCTCAACCTAAAGGAAAAATAGACTAACCAATTACTTTAGTTAGTATATAACTGAAAATTGTGTGTAGTGTAGTATGCGGCAAGGCAGCTCAGTGGTTAGGGCACCAGATTCCGAAGCAGTCGTGCCCATGTTTGAGCGTTGTCCGCGACAAATTCTGGCCAGTACAAGATGAGTTCCCAATAAGGACGAAACCGGTCTACTGGATGAATATTTTAAATAAAGTTAGCGAGCTTGAAGTAAGCTCCAATACCATTGTATTTAACCATTCGTGGAAGAACAAATAAAAACTACCGCCAGTCGCAACGCACTGACGCGTTTCGGCCTTCCTTGATCATCATCAGAGTACGACGGCAAACGGACTAGCGAAGATCAAACCGCGTTGCATAAATTGTGCAGCCGACATTTCCAGTCACCTACAATGTATGCAAGACTACTAGAGGTGAGAGCCGCATATTTAATTTTGCTTTCCATATCTATGAAATGCAGTTTGATCCGCGTTAGTCAGTTTGCAGTCGTACTTTGATGATGACCAAGGAAGGTCGAAACGCGTCAGTGCGCTGCAACTGGCGGTAGTTTTGTTATGTTGTTCGACGACTGGTTAAATACATTGGGATTGGTGTTTACTTCAAGCTTGCAAACTTGATTTAAAGAATTAATACCACCACTTGCACAATCAATTATTTTTTAATTGTATTGTCTGTATATATGTGTGTGGCGAAAGCTACAAACAGCCAATGTTCGTGACTGCATAGTAATTATGAAGCCGACATTTCTAGTCAATTACAATGTATGCAAGTCTACTAGAGGTAAGAGCCGCATATCTAATTTTGCTTTCCATATATATGCAATGCGGTTTGATCCTCGCTAGTTAGTTTTCCGTCGTACTCTGATAATGATCAAGGAAGGTCGAAACGCGTCAGTGCGTTGCGACTGGCGGTAGTTTTGTTATGTTTTTCGACGACTGGTTAAATACATTGGGATTGGTTTTTACTTCAAGCACGCAAACTTGATTTAAAGAATTGTTAACACCACCCGCGCAAACAATTATTGTTTAATAGGTACATTTTGGTTTGTCGAGTAAGCACAGATAAAGTTCGGACAAATGAATTTCGATTGGATTGAATGTATGAACGAAACTTTTATTTTTAAATATTTGTATGTCCGCGGCACATTTGTACGAATTTGACCATTTAATTTGTAAGAGTTAACATAATTCTTTTATAGAAATTTCTTTGTTGACATGATATCATGTATACATCTGCCAAGGCAATTGAATTGAATCTTATATGTTAAAAGGTCATTTTATCTGTAATCAATGGGGATATTGAAAAACATCCACTTTCGTAAAATTTTGAAAGTATGCAGGCTTTGGAACGAGAGGCACACAAGGCTTGCTTGCAATAGATTGAATGAAGCAAGTCTGTACATTTATATAATTAAATGAACTTTGGTTGTGCGGACGGTGAAAGCAATTACTTTAATCGAGGCTGCCATCTCGATATAAACATCTGGCCCATTATGTACATACATTTGTCAGTATAAACTAAGAACTTCATAGTGTAGGAAAAGCAATTCATCCTGAAGACCAGTTTTGTCCTTATTTGGAGCTCATAACGTACCGTCATGTTTTTGCCGCGGACCGGGCTCGAACCTAGGCACGCCTGCTTCGGAATCTATTGTTCTAACCACTCAGCCACTCTGCTGCACTCTGAATGAATTGTCTTTTCTAAACTATACAATGTTTGGTTTATAATGATAAATGTATGTATATAATGGGAAAGGTATTTGTATTACGATCTCAACCTTGATTAGTCACAAATGTGCACTGGTTTCGTGAGCGTCTTTGTGCATGTTAAGACTGAAAATAAAATTCTTTTGAAATGCGAGCTTTAATAAAATTCATTGTACCCTTCCTGTGTGCAACAAAAAGAAATTTTATCAGATATAATAAACGTTTCTTACGCATGGTCTTCTCAAATATATACTAATGAACATATCTTTATATATAAATTGGAAAGCCAAACAAGATAGAAATATGTGAACATAGAGAGAGTGTGAAAAATAGAAACCAATCAAATTGCGTGCGTCACATCCAGTTCAAGCTCAATGCTTGTACGTGCTTCTTCTGCTTACATAAATCCGGCTGCAATTTATTTATCCATAAGGCTTCGTATGTGGCTAGCTCCCTTTTGTTTTTGCATTTAGTAATTACTTTGAATGCTACGTCTGGAGAACATACGTGCGATGTTTCGATGATGTGTTGCGCAATAGCAGACGTGTATTCACCATTTGATTTAAAACAGGAGTTTAAGTTGCAATGTTCTCTCATTCGAGTAATTAACCGTCTGGTCGATCGGCCTACGTAAGTTGATCGACAACTTGCGCATGTATATTGGTAAATAATATGTGATATCGACATTAACGGCTGTTTCTCTTTGATTGCTGGTAAAGGCAAGTGTGTTACCCTAAATAGCACTCGTAGTTTGGCTGCATTAAATGTGCGTGTCAATGCTGCTTCAACTTTCTTTTGTGCCATTCGGGAAACTGCATCCCCTTTAAATGGGATGTTTAGGTAGACTGTTTTCTTTTCTGGCCCATAATACGTCTGTTTCTGTTTAATTCCCCTTTTAATAATTGATTCAATTAATTATCTGGGATAGCCATTAGACATTAAATCGTTAATTGCTTTATTATATTCATTTTCTTTAGAATCTTGACTATTCAACCTGTCAATTCTTGAAAAGCAACCACGAACTGTTGATAATTTATATTGAAATGGCACAAAACTGCTGTATCTGATAAAATTTCTTTTTGTTTTTGCACACAGGAAGGGTACAATTAAAATAAAATATTTTCCGTCAGGATGTGATTTATTGTTAAACAATAATTGATTGAGCAGGTGGTGGTAACAATTCTTTTTATCAAGTTTGCGAGCTTAAAATAAACGCGGTTGGTTAAATTCAAGGGGATTGGTGTTTACTTCAAGCTCGCAAACTTGATTTAACGAATTGTGATTTATTGTGTTTTCTCTAGGCTGAAATGAAAGTATTCTAGGTGTGAAAACATAGTATATTTGAAGTCAAGTTAAATTATCGTTCTTCATCTGAAGAGAGGACAATATATTTCAAAGAATGCATTGCTTTGTCTAGTACAAAAGAAATTTCAAAATCAGATTTAAGCTAATAAAAAGAATTTGTCGGAGTTGGAATGTTTATTTATTTTATTTTTGCACGCATTCCCTACTATTCCATCAGCGAAACTATAGGAAGTTTTAATCAGAGATAGAGAGAGAGCAATTTATGAACATTTTTTAAATTATTTAAAAGTAACTAAATTATTTAATATATTATTTTTAACATCGTGCGTATATCATTGGTTTTCTCATGTAACACCTTAATTAATGGAATATATCACCTTAGCATATATCCTTCGCTATGCAAAGCTAAATTCATCTATGAAAAATCCAAAAGGGTATGCCAAATTAAACATTAAATATCATCAAATACACCAAAACATCCTGGCGAGGACTGTATAATTTTGCTATTTCGTACTACTGAAAGCCGATGTTCAGTTGAAGCATCCGAAACAATCTGTTAGTGCGGAATGACATTTGGTTAACAGCTCGTGTGACTGATAAGCATTGGATGTCGTAAACAATTAGCGTAAAACTGGTGCAGATACGTTTCTTTTTCGAGTTTTCATAAAGTAGTTTTTGCGTATTTATATTTAAATGGTTAAAAGAAATTTGAACCATTGGCCATTACCAAAATGTCTATTCGTGACAGGTTGCAGGAAAAACATATAATAATATTTTAAATAAATTTCTTCAGTCTAAGTTACATGCACAAATTAGAGAAAAACTACATATGCTTGGAAGAAATTTTATATTTCCTTTAATCTCTGTACCATGCAATACATTGCTTATATGAATGTTTGGTTTGTAAATTAAAAAAATGCATAACGTGTAGAAGAAATATGCCTTGTATTTAGTGATCGGATGCAATATCTTATTGATTTGCATGCCTATGCACCAACATGACGAAGAACAATGTCAATTGTGATAACATGATATTGATAAAGCGTCTCCCACACAGCATATAATGACCTCGAGGAAAAAATATGTGAATCGTAGTCCATTAACACCACTCATGTATGTATTGCACTAACAATGATAATAAAAAATGTTTAAAATGATAAAGTGATAAGGAAATGTCTTTGGTTTTATTGAGTTGGTTACAGATGTACCAAAATGCGATCAATTTTGTGGAGCAGTTGTAGACAAACAAGCATTTATGCTGCAAATTTGTGTAAAAATGCATAAAAATAGGCTGAAATCAAGACATTGATTTAAAATAACAATAATGAAGATCTACGAGCATCCGAATTATTGACTGAAATTTGTTCTATTAGAAATTTGAACAAAGACATACCTAAAAGATTGCCCAAGTTTCAAGAAGGTAAAACATGTTAACGGAAAATAAAACTCAAACAGTTATTTTTGAAACCAAATATAAAATATCGATTTACATGCTAAATAAATTTATAACATTTAAAATTTCATTTGCGAATGGCCGTTGGAATTATACAACGGATATCAAATTAATGTAAAATGAGTCAAATTGTTCATGTAAAAATTTATTTGTTATAAATAATTGAAACAAATGGAGTGATTAATTTTCGATCCAAATGCTAGATTCGCTCAAGTCGAATAAGTAAAATGTACCAAAAACAGTTACAGAAGAAAAATAAATTTATTTATTTCGTGATTTTTCGTTAATTGACCACACGTGTTTATATATATATATATATATATATATATATATATATATATATATATATATATATATATATGATAAGGCCTTTTATTTTTAAGTGCAATATTTTAAACAGTACTACTGATTACTTGTATTTTTTACTGGTTGCGACGGGCTATTTGTAGGTCAGGGGGAGCTTCCACATATTGTTATGATAATGGTATGAGACAATCTTTTAATCTAGTATAAAAGATAGATATAAAATTTTGAAAATTATAGATTTTTGGAAAGATATATATTCAGGTCATATCAGAAATCTTAATAAATGATAACTAAGTTTAAATTTATGATGATAATAATAAGAAGAAAACACCAATGTTAGAAAGGTGAACGTGTATTCCTTTTAAAAGCAACAAATGGACTTACGTTTTGCACAAATTTTATTAATTAAAAATATAAAAATAAGCAAAAATAAATCGATGTTGAAATTAAAACAAATGCAATTTGAATAAACACATCACGGTAGTATGTGCAGTATAAGGAACCTCCATAATACGCGCAATTTCATTACAATGAATGAATTATTATTTTTGAGCAAGTTGCTGAATAAAGAGTCATTTATAAGTTTGTGCGATTAGTATAATTTCATTTTCTAATGATGAACACTGACACGTACATATCGCAACGCTAAAATATTTCAAAGTATTTTCGAAAACAACACCATCAAATAAGCATTAATATTATATATATATATATGTATATATATATATATATATATATGCCATCTATATATATATATAACGCTAAACTCGCTGATTTTTTATCGTGGCACTACAAAATAATAATACTAAGTGAGATTTGTGTATATTCCTCAAATAAATTTTCTGATAATGTCAGGTATGATGTTTGTTCCTTTATTTCATTGATATCGCACTTTATATGGAAAATAAGTGCACTAAATAATATATGAAATATTGTGGACGATCTATTTCGATTTGAGTTCATTAAAGGAATTCCAATAACTTGAGTTGAATGAAAACTTCAATAAAGGGTTGAAATGTTATACTGATAATTATAATCTTTAAAAAAGTATAAATTATGACGATACGTCTAACTAAGAGCAACATTTTTTAAATACTTCAAGAATTGTATCTTAATAATCCAAATAATATCTTCAATTTTAGTAATTTTAAGTGAAATTACTGAGCAATAAACTATTCACACATGCTAAAAATTTGAAACATCAAATTTTAAAAGTGTAACTGTATAAAGTCATTGTCGTTAGTATTAAATAATTAAATAGTTGGAAAACATGGACAGAAATTGAAATAACTTTGCGAGCCTAAATAATGACACGGTAATTCTGACACAATCAGATGAGCATAAATATAACTATTTTATAAACTTATTAGTCTTTTCTAAAATTATTATGTATTAAGTTATAAGAACCATAGCACGCGAAATTCTTTCTAAATCTGCAGATTTTCATTTATATATGTATCATTATATACGTGCGTGACCGTGTGCATATCTGACTGTTTAAAATAATAAACGTGTTAAAATTATATAAGTTATCAATATATCAAGTACTCAAATCAGCCCTACACGCTGGGATTACGGTGTCGATCAAACTAGGGTGTAACCTATTTGCCAGTAAGTAGCCTGAAATGTTTTTCAATTAAGATACTTTGGATGACCACATATTTCGTTTGACTGAATATACTATATATATATATATATATATATATATATATATATATATATATATATATATGATAATTTTGATTCATAAGTTATTCACCGTACTACATAGATTTTAATATGCGATCTGCCCAAATTTATCACAAAAGAACTGCTTGAAATCGCTTGGAAATGATCAAATTAACTTCGTTTTAAACAAAATGTGAAAAAGAAGTGTATAACGGGCATTAATTATATGCAGAATGCAGATTATTTGATCCCTTCTTATTAATTATAAAGGAAAGATTTTAGTACTTTTACCTTCAAAAAAGAGACAGAAAGCCTTATATTATGTCCAGCCAATAATTGTTTGTAATCTTTTAAAATTGTATTTGTTTTTGAGAATATCTTATAATGTCCGTTTGATTAAGTTATCTAATTTACTATTGAAATAAGTTTACAATTATTAAGGTCATCTAGTATCAGTTCAAAAGTGTTTAGGCGGCGTATTTGAAATATTAATGTGGAGATATTGGTACGAGATAGAAATACAAACTAATCGAATTTTAGATAAACAAATCGACAAATTTATGTGAAAATTGACAAATAAATGGAAAGGATAGATTGATTCGAAAAAGGAAACAAATTGTAACTAAAATTGATAGAAGATCTGATAGACAAATTAGCTACAGATACAGCTGGATAAATATAGGTTCACATAAAAAAATGGGGTAACTAACTAAATGAAAAGCGAATAAAAATTCGAAAAGACAGACAGATAGGTAGGTAGAAATATAGATAGATAGATAGAAAAGTATTTATATGGAAGATTATATATATATATATATATATATATATATATATATATATATATATATATATATATTGAGAATGAAAGTTGAATGAATAAAATGAAATTTTGGTTGACAAAGAAAGAAAAAGATCGCTAACTAGTTAAACTATGATGAAAAATGCTAGAGAGTAGCATAATCAAATTAATTTTATAAACAAATATATATAAGCATATATATATATATATATATATATATATATATATATATGTATATATATATATATATTTATATATTGTAAAATATTTTATAAGGAATCAGATAATTCGATAACATGATAAATGCCGCATTTGTTTATTGACTAATTTTCAAACAATCTAATTGGATTCTTGAGATAATAAAAGAATTATTATCTGATAATCAACCTTATTTATTATTCCAAAGACATAAAAAACGATGTGTCGACAAACCACAATAAAATGCTGTGGATATGCTGAAATTCACAAGACAGGCTAAAATTTTATTATTGTGTTACGAATATATTATAAACCGGTGGTGAAAAACGTAAAGTGAAAGTATGGATTTCAAAATACCTTAACATCTGACTTGTTTTGACAAATGAAGCAATAGGTGTGCTTCTAATAAACGAGAGGTATTTTTGTTATAGCTCACTCTGATAAAATCGTAGTTGAAGTAGAAGTTCGTTTTAATGCCCACGACACTCAAGGTTCTGAGGAAGTGAAGATACGCGAAGTGCGTTTTCAAATAAATTGGTCGAGCTCTTTAACACCGAGCCGGATATTCTGTAAACAATGGGTCATGAGGTCTTGCTAACAGTTACTGTACATTTTCGGGATCTGTGCTTAAACGCATTGGTACCCATGCAAAATATCTATCCGATAAGATCTGATTGGTCATCTTAATGCTACTTAATTTGCTGCTTTTGTTGTTGTTCTCTTATGAAGTAATAATTCAAACGACTAGTTATAAAGTATAGTGATATAAAGCATAGGCATGATACAGGTTATTAAATAAGCTATTAACTGAGCTTGAGATTATTATACAATTGTAAACGTCAAATGACTTTATGTTGTTGAAGGATTCCAGGTGGCGGGTTTACGTTCATTTGAATATTGTGCACCCACGATCTGGTATACGGGTGCTAGACGTCTAGAAGTTTTATCAGATTGAAATCGCCTGTAGGCAGGCCCGAATTCCATTATTTGGACTTGGCTTCTTGATAAGGAGCTATAAGGAGAACTTAAGGCATTACCTCTCTCCGCTTCTCTTAATACCGGTGATGATGGCGAGGAGGATGATAATGCTTCTACTACTGTAGGAATTGATGTTGACATACTCTTCTTGTCTACTGATGACAAGGCAGATGAAGAGAAGGGGGATAAATGCGGCGGCTTGTCATATTCACTAGACATTGGTGGTCCAGACAGTCTTCGGCCACGCGGGGCTAGAGACTGAGCTTGCGTGTCTAAATGTTGCTGCCGATAGCCGTATGCATAGACAGCCTGCTGGAGATGAGTCGGCGGTAGATCAACATTAGCCTGTCCTAAGTTGGCTCGCATTGACATCATATGTAAAAGCGGATTGTGAGACGGACTGCTCGCTGCAGGCCTGAATACGTGAGGCAATTTGGTGGGATCTTTCTGTTTTGTGCAGGCACCACGCAGAGCCCGACGTCGAAACTTTCCGAGACGGCGTGTCCAAGAATCACGCCAAATAAGAACGCTTGACTTCGAGTCGATAACCAATTCACGACGAACCTATCAAATGGCAGTTATAAGAAGACGAAATTTCATGTCAAATAAAAAAGGTCAGAACAGTTGGCAAAGAAATTTAAAGTAATCTGATGTAAATAAATATCATTCTGTCGAATTAAATTGATGGCGATCAACGCAATATTGCCCCTCCTTAGACGTGGAAGATTACGTTTTCTTCGCCAAGCCTGTAACATTAAATAATTATAAAACATCGCCTTTTATCTGTGTGTATATCTCGTTTTTAATTTAAACAGAAGGTGACATAAAACGGTGACTTGATAAAAGATTATGATTTTTTCATCTCGCGGTGAAGAGATTTGACGAAACGATGCTTGTGTGCAAAAATTTGACTGTCTTAGTCGAAACGCCCTTCAGAGTTCCTTATTTTGTCTCAACATTAATGTCGATTACAAACTGCAGACCAGACAACAAACCATTCATTTTAAATACATACTCGTGTTTTAACTGTGATAAAAGTATAGTGCGAACTTCTTTCGTAACCAATCCCCTTAAATCTGTAAAATGCGCTTTTCTCAGAGCAGATTTCGCTGACTGCGGACAAATGTTGACAAGCTTTAATTAGTACAATTTTAGGTAAAAGACAATTATAATTTTAGTAGATTATTTGTTAGTGGAGCATTAATGATGAGGCCTGGAAAAGTTGCCTACGTCAGAAGGAAACCTTACGAACTGGAAATGGCATAATTCACCCATTATATGGGATGAAAGAGAAAATACCGGAATCAACGTTATGTAAAATCAAGCAAATCTTGATGAACGAAAAAAGAAAGAGGATAAAAGGTTCCGATTGGCAGGCGTTTCGAATGCGCTGGAGGAACAACTAATCCAGCATCGTGTAAGCAAAGACAATTAATAGTTGTGGTTGCAATTTACACATTGTATCTAGTTGGACAAAACCGTGATTGAGTAGATGAATAGCTTTTGATTTCCGAAATGTTAATTACGAGTAATCAAAAAATTACACAATGAAATATTGAACCAAAATTTTGACAAGTGTATGCCAATGTTATCAGAATAAGCTAAATATTGGACAGTGTCCGAAACATAATTAACCGATTAGATCGGTGATAACATTTATTATAATCAACGTTGCGCACTTGATATAAACACCAGACCCATTAAGTACATACATTTGTCAGGATAAACTAATAATTGTGTAGTGTAGAAAAGGCAATTCATCCAGTGAACCGGTTTCGTCCGTATTTGGAACTCATCGCGTACAGACAAGAATTTGCCGCGGACAGGGCTCAAACCTGGGCACGACTGCTTCGGAATCTAATGCCCTAACCACTGAGCTACCCTGCCGAACACAATATACAATTTTATTCATATACAAAATAATCTATCTCGGTTAGTTCCTTTTTTTTAAATGGAGCTCATATGGCATCCATTTAGACCCAAAGTTCCAACTAACCATCCACAATCTGTCATTACTGAGCAGACAAAACATTAGATGAGGAAGTGGTATTGAAATGAACATTTATATGACTAAACGACCATTGGTTGCGCGGGCGGTGATAACATTTATTATAATCAAGGTTGCGAACTTGATATAAAAAACAGATCCATTAAATATATACATTTGTTAGAATAAACTAAGAATTGTATAGTGTAGAAAAGGCAATTCATCTAGTAGACCGGTTTCGTCCTTATTGAGAACTCATTACGTAATAGTCATTAGAATCATTGTAACCAGGAGTTAAATCTATGTGCATTTGGTTTAGTAGTTTACAATTTAGATAATTATCACTTCCCCAGGTGGTATGATATAGTTCGCGCAATGAAGCTAGGATAAGGTTAGTTGGCTTGATTATAACGATAATAAATCTACCTTTCGTTATCTCTGTTGCAGAAATACAGATCTCTGCAACACTAACAAAGGAGAGGACAGAGACTGGAACTGCGGGGTAGAGAAAGATTTTAGAATCAAAGAAAAAGGAGGTACATGGGCCTAGAGGCCGAGGAAAGGACAAATGTTATAAGTAAGGATGCTCACAGAGTTAATATTTCTTTGTTAGACTAATTTCTGTTAAGGATGAGTCGAAATAAGTTACTGATTAAATCATCATTATTTAATTTGGAAATAATTAGCTAATATATTTAAAAGATATTTTGAGCTATTAGGTCAACTAAGGCCATAATGGAGTTAGTAACTGTTTTATAGGTTTGTCTGTTTGGGCTATGAAGTAAATAGTGTATAAATTTCAATATTTTAATTAACCGAAATGAAGTAAATGTCTACATAGATAGCGTGGAAGAAAATTTGCATTATAACCTTAAATATTTGTCCTGATTGATTATCGATAATTTTTGTACTTTCTGAATCTATAGCCTAGAAATTAGAAAGTAATATTTATGACCCAATTAGACAACCATTATATAAACATGATATCTTGTGCTATTAGGTTTTCCTAACCTAACTTTGGATTATATGTATTTATGTGTGTACTATTATTTGATTAATTCTGGAAATTAATATCCAACAGATTTCTAGAATAACTTAGATAGAGAGAATAAGTTACGTGTGGTATATAAGCATGATATATTGTCATTAGTTTATCCTATCTTAACTTTTGAATGTATGTATTTATTGAGTGTACTATTATTTGATTAATTCTGGTAATTTATGTCTGACAGATTTCTAGAATTTCTTAGATAAATAGAATGAGTTACGTGTGGTATATTCTGATAGAATATTATATATGAACTTTGGGCTTTCACGCCAAAAAAGTATCTTTTCTGTTTGTGTCGAACTTGCTTTGCTATTTAACAGCGAATTATTGAATTTTAGCTTTAGTACCTGATGTGGTTTCACGTACCCTACCAGTAATGATAAATGTGGTAGTTAAGATTGATACACAAAGGATATGTAAACAGTCATTTTCGTGTGATTGTCATTCTAAGCTCCGCTAATAAATTATCGGGAATTACTTCATCATCTCTCCTGATTTTTTAGTAAGGGATGTAGTAGAGGAGCTCTGGTAGCAACAAATATCATTACGGGATGAATAAGCAAAACATTGCTCATCTAAGACACGTCCGATCGCTGAATACACTAAATTAAAGAACGATAGGACTAGTATCTCCCCGCTGGCCAACGAAGATTACAATGACAGAAATTTATTATATATATATATATATATATATATATATATATATATATATATATATATATTTATATAGCAAGACACATATAAATTGGCCCTCCTCACAGATATTTTTATTTCAATATTGATAGAACTATATTTTTGTTTAAAATGCCAGTTTATTTGTAATATTTTTTTAAATGTTAAGAACAATTTACATTGAGATTTATTAATTAAGTCTATATTTTATTGCACACAAATTCAGCAGATTACAGCAGAGTAACGACCCATGTCTGTAGTCAGTGGCAGTTAATGGACAACCATAAATACAGAAAATTGATGACTTTATATACTTTGTGCTGACATGAGACAATGTTACTTGATACAACACAAGCTCAGACATATGATGATTTGTTATACAATGTGTCGATATTACATAATTAAATGTTACACGCAAGTATTTGCCGTGTAATATTCAACGAGCGTTTCATCACGCAAAAAACAACTTTACTAATATTAATTCACAAATCACCTGATATAAGCACCTGACCCATTAATTACTTTCATGTGTCAGTATAAACTAAGAATTGTCTAGTGTGGAAGAGGCAATTCATCCAGTAGACCGATTTCTTCCTTAAAAATGTCATGAGGTTCACTGCGAGCACCTCGTGACCGATATACACTATATTTACGAACTAAAAAAACAAATACCTTATAGGAATACAATCGCGTTCATGTGGTTTGGATAATATATTCCATTATCATTCTTAACAGATAATAGTTTTAGTTTAGAAAGAACGATAGAATTTTCACTAATAAGATCAGTACTTCCAGCGATAGATCGTTTCTTTGAAACCTATACAATATTACATTATACTAATCATGAATATGATAATATGTATTAACGCCGTGTTATTCACGTTATCCATGTAAAGCTTCAATCAAATATCAAAAATACTTTCTTTTGTTTCCTAAATAATTAAGCATTACCTCTGGTTGTGTTACTGGTCTTGACTTAAGATCGAATAAGAAAAGATACGGAACACCTAATTTTAGATCCGGACAACCGCAATGCATATCAGTGTAGCTGATCCAGAGTGGAACAGTGTGAGGTGTTACTGCGACAGATGCCGCCGAGGAGCCTGAGTCTTCCTCTTCATTATTGCTCGCTAGACCGCGAAGAACATGGCGTCGGGAAAGTCCAGGTACATCAGGATTTGCTGCACTGTTAGATGTCGCATGAAGATTATTGATACTGTTGCTTGGCAAATATTGCCATCGTGGCCAAAATGGTGCATTGGACTCATCTAGGGCCGCACTGTCTAAACGCCAAATGTGTGACACTAAGAGGTCAAATCGTAACATTGCGCCGTGCATTTCGTGCGATTGAAGACGACCTTGGATCACTTTAAATGTTAAATGAATAATAAATTTTTGAAAGGAATTTTACGAATTTTCACGAGCATGCTATCAGGAAAAATTAGAGAGTTGCGCTTATTCAATAGTTATGCTTTAAAAATTAAACATATCAGACAATTTATTTAAAATTCTGGTTTTTAAAATTTTTAAGTGAGCATATTGCTTTTCTTTGCTCTGGTGAAAAAGGAGACAATATATTCCAATTGAGCCATTTCAATGTTACAACTCATTCACATTTCGACGCAGATCAAAGATGAACTTTGATATCCACAATTTAAGAACGATATTTGGCGGAAAATGTAGAAAAATGACATTTTCAATCTTAAAATTTTTATTGTTCTTTACCAGAAATGAGATTTACAAATTTCTTTTTATAGCTCACACTTATCATAAATTTGATAACTAATGACGAAATTATCATGCTACTTTTAATTATCAGTAGACAATTCTCGTTTGGCAAATTTGGAATATTTGATTATATAACTGAGTTACAGAACTGCGTTAAGGAAAGAAATTTGAGTGTTGTATAGAGTTACAATAAAAATTTATATTTTTTAATCAAATGGCTTTTACAGAAATGCAATAATTGTTATAATCGACATAATATCTGATAAATAAAACCATATTTTCTAATTGCGGTTATATGTTAAATTAGCTTCATTCCATTGGTAAACATCATGTTTAAAATGTCTTATTAATTTTTATTTCATATCAAATTTACCAATACTTCTGTAAAGATATATCATAATAGGTGCTATTTTATTGTTTTCATTGCTTATAATAAGCTAGTTTCAACAAACATAACTTCGTTTCTGTTTAATTTATGAAATGAAATCTATTAAAATATTGACACCGCTGGTAAATTACTATTTCCAGATGGAGACAACAATATTCTCTTAAGAGAAAAACCATGATAATTACAGAAAATGTATAATTACATCACTTGTACAATGGGACAAATCTTACATTTGCATTATCCAATATCGGTTCACAAGTATGTGGAATATGGATTCGAATTACGTCAAACAATATTAGTGAAGCTTATGTAACAAAAGCGATTAATGCATTATAAACTAGCTTTATAAAAGCAATATCGGCTGATCATAATCTGCATATGATTTGATGAAATAAAAATTTACTATAATATTCCGGAAAAATCTGAATTATGAATTGGAAAATTTTCCTCTAATGGTAATATTTTTGCTTATCTCTCGCAATCCCATCCAAATAACGCTCAAAGCAATATGCTTAATAAGAAATATTACCTGCTTGTTTCCGGCAGAATTTTTTCAGTTTTATTCTTTCTTTATTTTGAGCGCACGTGCCACACTTTAATTCAACTATAAAGTAAGAAAATATAGAAAGTTTAGAAAATTTAACACATTCAAATATTTTCAAGAATAGTTTCTTTAAACGAAACACGCTGTAATATTTTGTTCAAAATAAATTGAAAAACTTGCTTCATTAATTTATAAATCAAACAGGATACATCAATATGTATTTAACACGTATATTTTCGATTTTATGATATTCAATTAGTGAAATCGAATAATGAATAATTTATCTCTTTTAATGTTCTTATCTGATACACGCTACCTTTGGAAAATGTATGCCTATGGACAAATAAGAGATATTTTCAGTGTATATCTATCCAGTTCTTGAGATCTAGTATTTTTATATTGATATTTTATTTCATGATATAGAACCAGATAATATTTTTTCCGCCTGTGACATTTGTTCGCTAAAATTGCTCCTGAACTTTTCAGGTTTGTTTCCCTGATAATGACACCTGATATTTAGGATTTAATATTAAACTCTTTTTTAGCCTTACTCGACTAGACTCAACAAAGATTCGATCGGATTGGCAAAAAACTGAAGAAGAAAAAACAGCTGCCCATACGGTATCAAACCCATTGTTAACGACAGAAATGCCAAAAAATATGAGCATTCAACATTGCAATTCGCACACCCTGCGTTGTTATCAAGTGGGCAGAAGAAAATTGAGGAACAAGATGAAACGAAACGCAACACTCGGGAAAATAAAATTCGTACACTTAACAGCCAATAATGCGAACAATTGGTTAACAATCAAGCAATAAATATAAGAATGACCACACTTCAGATATCACTTTGCAATAGAACGAGAAAGACATTTATATGCAAACAGGAAAATACTCAGACACATACGCATACACACTTACTAATCAGCCTAAACAAGAGATAGAAGTAAAACCGAGTCAGATTTGACGCCGCCAAAATAATCATATGAAAATCCAGGATGTATGTAAATGAAAGACTGTGAAGTGAAGTTTTGTATTTTCTAAATAAATGTCTACTGTCCATTTTGTTATTAATGTGTTTTTTATACCTAATAAGATATATATATATATATATATATATATATATATATATATATATATTCTTTATAAATTCTATTGCTTCTGAGTATTACACTGTGTATATATTTAAATACAGAAAACATAAATAATTAAATAAATTCATTACTACCTCCAATTCGTAGATGGCTAGAACGGTTAGTATTGACTATGATCTGAAGTTAGGCTACAAACTTTTGAACGATTATTGAACATACTAAGGTAAAGATAAGCTGATTCTACCGATAGATGAAACCGACAGTGAAATTATTTTTTTTAAACATATCGACCAAGGCCAGAGTGTATGGATTTTCTGGAGTAACGGATGTTCATATATAGTTGTGATTCTCAACATTGGTGAATTTTAGCATAAATTTAAATCCATTGTGTTGGTAACATGTACCGACTCGGCAACCATAGGGTTAGTATCAGATACTGACACAATAGCTATAGTGTCGATACCCTTTACAAGCCTGTTATATACGTTATATACATGTAGTGACTTCGCTTACACTTTCAGTTCATGCTGTCTTTATTTTATCCTTGTGGTCGTATTTGAAGTAATTTGTTCCTCGGTGCGCAACACCTAATACAAAATTAAAGTTGTTGTTTGTTAAACTATTGTTCAATACTTAGAATACACGCTGTATGGCTTCTTAACTTGACGTTTTATACAATCTGAAACAAGAACTATATGTTTAAATCTAAATATAAAACCAAATGAATCACATACGAATAGCGATAGGCAATTTAGTTATTTATTAGTGTTTTAAAATGCACTTAGGCAATTTTTGATATGACATAATATCAAGTATTTTCATAATAATGGTACAACCGACGCCTAAAGTTAGCAGAACAATGAATGCCAAAGTTCATAGTTTTATCTAAACGATCTTTCCATTCTTGACGAAAATCGAGCGATTGATAATAAATCACCTGATATATATATTTACCACTGGACTTTGATACAAATCAGCATAGATCTACGAGAGGTCGCTCGAGCATCACAAGTGTCCTATTCATGTGGAATTTCACCGTAGCTGTGGATGAGTAAAGATACGGATAAGCTAAAAATCTTCATTTATTTCTCGAGAGATTTTGATTCCAGTTCTTTTGAAACTGCTATGATGGCAGTTGTTCCCTAAAAATTCAGACGATTATTTTTAGGCTACTTAACTATGGTCTGTGTAAAAGAAGCATGGATATTCAAGTTAATAACACGCAATATGGATAATTGAGTGTTAAATCTAGAGTTTAGCAAGGTGTTTATATACGTCCGATAAAGGAGATGCGTAGAACATGTTGGAGGTTAGAAACTTCTGCGATGGCTCCAACTATAATAGAAAAGCTCATTGAAGAACTAGACACCATTTCAATAACAAACATTTTACATCACTTAAGAACCAGGTTAAGAGAAGTACTTCCGGAGAAGATGACTTTTATATTGCGCTGTGCTTAAAGTTATAAAACTGTGTGATACTAATCATATTTAGAATTTTTAAGGACAGTTTTTCGCATCTTGATATACACAAAAATCCAATTATATATAGATTTGTCAGTATAAACTAAGCCTTGTATAATGTAGAAAAGGCAATTTATCCAGGAGACCGGTTTCGTCCATATAGGTAACTGTTCACCTACTGTCAAGAATTCACCACGGATAATAAGGACGAAACCGGTCTACTAGGTGACTCGCATTTTCTACATTTTACAAAACTTGGTTCATTATGAAAATATGTATATAAAATTTGTACGAAAGCAGTATACTGGCGAAATATACACTAATTGGCATGGTTTCTGTTATATAATATAAGATCTGGGTGACCAGGTACAACTTCAAATCGAAAGATTTACCAAATATGATCCAATTTAGAAAAAGGCCAACTAATAGGCATAAGTTAGTATATGACTGAAAGTTGCATGTGTGTCGCGGCTTGAGTGGCACAACGAAAGAGTGAATGTGTCGTGTTGGAGACCTGATTGCAGAAAATCTTGCAGGTGGATGATGAGCGCCCATATACACAATCAAAAGCCTGTATATACATGTATATATATATATATATATATATATATATAAGGATATTTATAATATACTCATCTTATTCATTCGCACTAACTAAAATTACCGGTAATTATTAAGTTTTAATATTTTCGTTCTCTTTAAATAAAATATTTATGCCGCTTTTGTCCTATTAGAAAAAGAACGTTTCCTAAAAACGTAAATATATATGAATATTTTTGGCATGCGTATACATTCATTTATTATAAATTACTTTTAAATCACGAATTTTGATTTTAAAATTGTATACAATTAAATTTCGGTTTATTTGCAGGAACACCGGACCCAAGTAGCCAATAAATTTACAATGTTTACGAGAGATGCTTTAATTTATAATAATTTTTCATTTTAAAAAAAGGTAACATTCGATAAAATTTACTTTTTTACCGTCCTACTTTCCCACGTTCCTCACCTAATTATAAAACGGGTATAGGGCGTAAAACCGGCTCCTACTGATGAATCGCCAGTAAGCACGAAAGGAATGTGCATGAGATTATACTTTCCGTTCATGCTGTCTTTGGTTTATCTTTCTGGTTATAATTGAGCTAATTTGCTATTAGGTGCGCAACACCTAATACATAATTGCATAATTCTTAAGAGAAGTTTGAATTTCGAATAAGTCTTCATTACAAATAAAGATAACATTCGATAAAATTTATTTTTTATTCGGAATTGTTCAGTGTGAAAGTGCATGAAATTAGTTAAAAACATCATTTTCAATATACCCCAGTAAGTTAATGCATTGTTAAATTATAATATCCATTTTTTTTAAATTTAACTTGTGCGAACGTTTCAACGGCAATTCTTCTAATCATTAAAATATTTAAAGAATCCTAATTGCTATCTACTACAAAAATAGTAAGATAAAATCTACATCACGCGAAACTGATAGAGAAGGAATTTAAAAATTAAATTTCTATCAAATAAACAAGTGTCGATATAACGTTTATGACTAGTTTAATGTCAAACTATTTTTAATAAGCAATCCAATAAAGCAAATCCAAAGCATTGAATCAAAAGCTTAGAATAGCCGAAGGCAGTTTTGACTATTAGTGAGAAATTTACAAAGTGAGCCGAAGTCATGTTCTTGTAGATTGTTTGAATTTTCTTAATTTCCGAATAGTGAACAGGGTAATTTGTTACTAGGTTGCATAACCTGATGTACAATCGCGTGTAATATAATTCGAAATTCTATGTTTAAAAACCATTCCTATAGGCAAATATATAATGAAGTTTATTATTAATTATTATATATTTAAATTTGTATCTTATAATGAAAATATGGTTAAAATTCTTGCGAAGTTTTAATAATAAGCTGCATACCGACGGGCGTGTATTTATCGGGAGAATCGACACACGTGTGAAAATGTAAATGCTCTTTAAAACAAGTTTGCTAGCTTGAAGTAAACATCAACCCCATTCTATATAATCATACATCGAACATCATGACAAAACCAATTCATAAATAGGTGCGCAACACTTTATACAAAATTGCATATATATATATATATATATATATATATATATATATATATATATATATATATATAAATTCTCCGCCATAAAACAATTATCTAGCTATTTATTTACTTGGTGAATGTGTAATGATTGCCATAGCAGAAATAATTATAGTGATATCGATCAAGGTCAGATTCCTGGATTGCTGGAATAACAGGTGTTCAGAAACAGTTATAATTCTCAGCATTGGTGAAATTTGGCAAACATTGTAATCCATTAAACGAACATTAGTTGCGCGGGTGGTGATAACAATTATTATAATCAAGGTTGCGGTCTTGATATAAACACCTGACCCATTAATTACTTACATATGTCAGTATAAACTAAGAATTGTATATGTAAGTAATTAATGGGTCAGGTGTTTATATCAAGACCGCAACCTTGATTATAATAATTGTAATCCATTGTTTTGGTACCATGTACCGACCTGGCAATCATAATATTGATACCGTACACATTTGCGGAACCATAATGTTGGTATTGGATACTAACACAAAAGCCATAGTGTTGGTGTGCTTTACAGACTCGGTATATATATATATATATATATATATATATATATATATATATATATATATATATATATATATATATATATAGTGTGTTGGGTTTGAATTCGCATTGCGGAAGGCTTCGTATGAAGTTAGCTTCCCTATTGCGGGTTTATACATTCGTATTGTATCGTCCTATTTTACCATATTCCTCACCCAAATGTATAGCGGGATAAGGGCGTAACACCGTCTCATACTGATGAGTTGTCAGTAAGCAAGAAACGAATGAGATTATACCTTTTTTTCATGCTGACTTTGGTCTGTCCTTCTGGTCCTATTTGCACTAATTTGTTATTAGGTGCTCAACATTTAATTCACAATTGCATATAGATCAGTTCTCCGCAACAAACAGCATCTACTTCGTAAATAGTTGGTGCAAAGGATCAAACATGTCTGAACCAATTTGCAACGAATTCATAATTATCTCGTCATAAGCTATGACATTTATTTAATTCATTTACCTCCTTTCATATTTGATGTTTCTTTCAGTCGCACGAGCACTCTTTGATCTCTCACAAGTGAATAAATTTTTTTCTAGTTCCTTTGTCAAATGTTACAACCCTGTAGCCATTTTCACAACGTAAAACTTGGATATCTGCAAACTGCTGATTTCTTTAAACAAATTGGGATTTTCTTTCAAAGCATGCTATTATGCGCATTAGAAAATCGTCAAATATGAATTCTGATAAAAAGTGAATTTAAACCAGCTCAAGTTAGCCATGATCAGTGGCGTTAAGTGGATAGCATGTTCAAATTAAGAAAAGATTTGTTTTTGCTTAATTTTATAGCTTAACATGTTAAAAGAACAATAATTGCGTGGGTGGTGTTTACAAATATTTAAATAAAGGTTAGGATCTTGATATAAACACCAGTCCCAGGATGGCTCAGGGGTTAGAGCAGCAGACACCGAAGCAGACACGCCTAAGTTCGAGCACTGTTTGCGGCAAATTCTGGACAGTACCAGACAGGGTCTCAATAAAGACCAAACCGGACTACATTATACAATGCTTAGCTTATACTGACAAAGGTATGTATATAATGGAACAGGGAATTTTATCAAGATCACAACTTTGATTTAAATAATATTTTTATATTTGTATAGTATTGTTATATATAGACGTTGCCCATGGAATGCTCCAAGAAATAGCGAGTCGCTAAACTACGAAAAATCGGGACAAAAGTAGAGCTAAAATAGGCCATGAAAGGGCCTTTAACAAGTTCACTGGTGAAAATGCATGAAATTTATAAGTGCCTGAGCGTAGGCGATTATTGTGAAGTCCTGACAATGTTGTTGTGAGCCCTGATTCCTTGCTTTCAATCGTGTCGGTGTTTTGCAGAATTGTCAAGTGAACATCGTTGTGCAGATTGGTGGCAAAAATTATAATAGGATTAAATGTAGGATATAGCAATTGCGATGAGTCGAACAATAACGATTCTTACACGTGAGCGACAAAAAAATGAGACGTTTACTTTGTGATTGACATATTATTTTATCGCGTAAACAATCGTAAGTGACTTGCGTAATAAATCAGAGCAAGATAAAGAGTCACTGTGGTTCAGTAAAATTTAATATAAATATAAATAAATATATACGTTAGCTAGTTATGACTGAAAAGTGTGTGTAGTGTGCAGCAGGGTGGCTCTTTGGTTAGAAAACCAGTTTCCTAACCAGACAAGCCCCGGTTCGAGCCCTGTCCGCGGCAAATTCTGGCCAGTACGTGATGAGTTCCCAATAAGGATGAAACGGGTATACTGGATGAATTACCTTTTCTACAGAAAACAATTCTTAGTTTATACTGACAAAATGTAAGTACTTAATGGGTCAGGTGTTCATATCAAGTTTGTAAACTTGATTATAATAAATGCTGATATAGAAGTTAAAAATAAACGAAGGTTTGCAAGGACCAGACAGGAAGACAACCTACATGAAAGAAAAACATTGAAGTAGCTTAAGCACACACATTTAATGCAGCGAATTTTTGCTTCTTAAAAAGGTTAGTACAATTACCTATTTGAATATTTAAAGAAGAACAAAAGTTAATGTCGACCAGAAATATTATTTTAACGCAAATTTATATGAAGGATAGAGACTATTCCTTGGATTCGCCAGCACTGATAAAAACATTACAATGGATTTATGGAGAAAATCCCAGACAAGAGAACATTATCACAAAATAAAATAATGAAGAAGGGATACGAAAATTACGGACGGCTAGAAGTAGCGAATTTGCGGTGCTCAAAACTATTGAGACGGATTAATTTTGGCAAAATGGACCATGAGATATATGCAAATAATTATTGCTAAATTCGTTAGCATAGGAGTGGGTTTCTGTGGATCGTTACGGTTTTAATATACGCGCCAAAATTATATATTGCTTAAATTTCAAATTTTTTATTGAATTATAATAGTAAATTTTGATGTTATTTTGCTGACAGCTATTTAGGTACCTTCTTATGTGTGCATAGGTTTTCGACACAACAGAGTCAACTATTTGTAAAATATGGGTTTTTAAAATTCAGTAAATTCACAATAACTGATCTCTCTAGTTTACAATGGAATTACGATCTCAAATAAATTATTCATATGCCAACCAATATTTTTTAAACCTTGCACTATATTGATATTGGGAGTTAATTTCATGACCAAATTGATTATGTAATCCTTAACTATTTAGGAAAATACTACAAACGACAAATATTGAGATGTAATGCGCAAATTACTTTAATCAATGTTTCAATTTTGTTATAAGCACTTGACCTATTATGTACATACATTAGTCAATATAACCGGAAAAAATGTATGTACACAATGGTTCAGGTGTTTATACCAAAATCGCAACTTTGATTAAAAGTAATTGTTATCACCGCCTGTGCAACCAATGTCCGTTTAATGTAATTCTCTAATCAAGATAGATTACGTTATTTCAGAAGCCAGTAGTCACATAAATTGCGTTTGAGTTAATTTGATGATTTTGAAAAAAATTTAAATGTTGTGGACTACTAGAAAACTAGCGTATTTAACAGAAATTTATTTCTGGTACAAGTAAGTACAATTTAAGGAAATCTAATTAATAGAATTAATCTAGTAGGAAGTATGAAAGAATAGATTTTTTTAAAAATTGACGAAAAATTGGATTGGTGTTTCATTTGAAGAGCATGCATTCAGATGAATTTAGTTAAGCAAAACTCATGAAGAATCAACAATTACGAATAAAATTCTAAATGATCAATATAGATGTGGGGCAGTTGACAAATTAGTACATTGAGATGATTTTTGTGCTCAAGAATTTGCAACAGAACTAGATGGAAATTTTATGCTAATTGATGTGGAGCACTAATGTGTATGCAATTGTGTTCTATGTGTTCCGCACATAATAACAAATTAGTTCAAATAGGACCCGAACTGTAGGCCAAATTTAGCATGAACAAAAGGAGCCGCTATTGCGCCCTATAACCACTACATATTTTGGTAAGGAATGTGGGATAATAGGACGGTACAATCTCTTTGAAGAATATGAAACTTGCAGTAGTGAAGCTAACATCGTATAAAGTCTCGAAAATGTGACTTACACGCTAACTCACACTATATAATATATATACCGAGTATGTAAAGGATTCTAACACTATATTTATTGTGTTAGTAACCGATACCAACATTGCAGTACTGAAAAGGTACATGGTACTAACAATATGGTTGCAGAGTCCGTACATGGTACAAACATGATGGATATCAACGTACGCAATAGTTCACCGAAATTTAGAATAACAACAATTTCTGAACACCTGTTACTCCAGTAAATCCATAAACTCTGGCCTTGATCGATATTAGTTATCCCATTTTGCGGTAAGCATGACATCATTCAATTCAATATGTAACAGTTAAATACTGTTTGTTGCGGAGAACTAATATATGTGCAAACATATATTAGTTGTTGCGAACCTAGTAAAAAATTAGTTCAGTTGTGACCAGAAGGATACACCAAAGACAGCATGAACAGAAAGTATAATCTCGTGCACATTCTTTTATTGCTTACTGGCGACTCATCAGTAGGAGTCGATATTACACCATTTAACTACTATATAGTTGGGAGAGAAATTTTGGCAAATATGGCGGTACAATCTACAATAAGAATGTGTAAACCTGCAGTAGTGAAGCTAACTTCATATAAAGTTTTCGACAATGCGACTTCAAAGCCAACTCTTTATATATAATATATATAATGAGCTTGTAAATTGTACGAACACTATGGCTATTGTGTCAGTACCCGATACCAACATTATTGTACCAACACTGTTTGCCCAGTCGGTACACGGTACAAATACAAAGGGTTTGAATGTATGTACAACTGTACTAAAATTGAGAATTGCAACTATGTCTGAACACTTGTTAGTCCACCACATCCATACACTCTGGCCTTGATCGATATCAGTTATCACATTTCGCGATAATCATGACGTCATTTAATTAAATATATAACAGTTAGATACTGTTTGCTGCGGAGAACTAATATATATGCAATTGTGTATTAGGTGTTGCGCACCTAGTAACAAATTAGATCAACTATGACCGGAAGGATAAATCTATGTCAGCGTGAACGAAAGTCCTAATCTCATGTGCATATTCGTTTCGTGCTTATTGGCGATTCATCCATAGGAGTCAGTATTACACCATTTACCCACTATATATTTGGTCAAGGAATATAGGAATATTGAACAGAATAAGCTATAACATTTCATTATTAGTTTAATTATTATAAAAAACGATAATTTGTACGCACATCGAAACCCTTCTACCAGCCGATTTTAACGAAATTCGATATTGATTAACAGAGGGACATCTTACTTATACAAATATCATTGATATAGGTAGAATTAATTTTGATTCGCATATTGGTCTCATGGACTTATTTAGGGATTTTCAAACAACCTAACTTAGTGCTTCTATGACGACAGTGAGCAACGCGAAGCCTAATTTGTACATCCGTAAATTCATATATTATGATATTCTGCATAGAAAATTTGCTATTCAGATATATAATGATAAATCAAAATTGACAGGATTAGTAAACAAGCTAGCCCGAAAATCTGGTCTCATATAGTCGACGTCTACAATTAAAACTGTAATTAGTATGGTTTCGAAGATACATCAATAAGCAGCACACACGTGTAAACAAACCAGAAATACATTTGCATTTTTGGATTTCCGTCTCTTAAACAGGAATATGAACAAGCTAATTAACCAAACTTTCTCCAACAATTTCGACGTTTACAACTAAAATTTAAGCTAATATTTTTTCGTAAAATTCTTAAATATGTGGCACATTTGTGTAAACCAACCAAAAACATATTTTACTATTTGGATTGTAGTATATTAGACAAGAGTATTAAACAAGCTAGTCCAACTGACTTTATGTCATGTAGACAAAACTGCATTTAAAACTTTGATTAATATAGATTCTAGAAATACTTGAATACGTGGCGCATACTTTTTACACAATTAGAATATATATTTGTACGTTTGGATCGTGGCCTATTTGAGAAGACTATCAATCAAGCTAGTCGACAGGAATTTGTCTCATATAATTGACGTCAACCCCTAAAACTGTAATTGATATAGATTCGAAAAGTACTCGAATTCGCCGCACGTGCGTGTAAGTCAACCAAAAAATATTTACATCGTTAGATAGCTGTGTATTAAACAGGCGTAATAGACAAGATAATCTACCAGATTGGGATTAAAATAGTACAAGTTTACAGCTAAAATGTAGAGCTAATGTTTCTTCGAAAATTACTTGAATACGCGACACGTAAATGTAACAGAACCTGAAATATATTTGCCTGTTTGAAATTGAAATAGTCAAAAAGCAAGCTGGTTCAACGGCCGTGGTCTTCAATATTTTAGGGCTACTGCTAATTTTGTTGTTAATATGGATTCGATACATTCTTTAACAAGCGGTGCATAAATGTAGCAAAACAAGAAAGATATCTATCTGGTTTGAATGTTGTTTTTCAGACAATAATATGAAACAAGCACTTGCTTCATATTTTATTTCGCAACAGATAAATTTTTTCATACTGCCCTTTTCATTTACAAAAATAAAAAGAAATTTTATCAGATACAAGAACCAGTTCAGTCTCACATTCTTCTCAATTATCTACAAATGAACATCTCTTTATATATAAATTGAAAAGCAAAATAAAATATAAAATGTAAAAAAGTTTACATCGATTGCAGTCGCTTGGTCAAGCTTGTCTAAGATAACAATACCTCTAGTTCTTGGGATTCGAAAAATTCATATGACACAACCAGAAATATATTTAACTGTAGGATTTTGCCCTGGCTTATATAATCTAAGGCCAGACTTAGTCTCTAGCTAGACTGTACTTGATTAATTTTTGATTACGGGACCCACAAATGTAACACAGCAAGGAAACAATATATACTTTTTTAAATGTGAGTTTTAATAACATTTATCGAAACCTTTCTATGTGCAATGGTAAAAATAAATTTTATCAGATACATAATTTCTCTCTTTTTCATTTTCTCCTCAAGTATCTACAGATGGAAACACACAACCATATATATATATATATATATATATATATATATATATATATATATATATATATGGCTCAGTGGATTAAGAGCACCAGATTCCAAGCTGACGTGCCCAGGTTCAGTCCTGTCCGCAGCAAATTCTGGCCAGTACTAGATGAATTCCCAATAAGGACGAAACCGTCTACTGGATGAATTGCCTTTCTCACTATACATTCTTAGTTTATACCGACATATGTAAGTAATTAATGGGTCAGGTGTTTATATCAAGACCGCAATCTTGATTATAATAATTGTTATCACCATCCGCGCAACCAATGTTCGTTTAATTACACGATGTATTCGGTCACGAAATATGAAGCAGTTGTACTGTGCAACCTTCTATACATTTGTATACTGAGGCATTAATATAGCCAACATTGTATAACGTCTACGACGATGCGATTTAAAAGCCAACTCACTATAGATAATGTCTTCCATCTCTTTAACAGATACCGCAACGATGAGTCACCAGGTAAGCGCGAAACAAATGTGTACATGAGATTATACATCTTGTTCATGTTAACTTTGACGCATCCTTCTGATCGTATTTGACATAATTTTTTACTCGGTATGCAATACACAATTCATAATTTCCTATATATATATATATATATATATATATATATATATATATATACAAGTTCACAAAAACTAAGAATATATCACTCTTGTATATTATAGTGAATGAGTTCACGATTAACACGAAATGTGATAACTGATGTGGATCAAAGCCATAGCAAAGGGTTTTCCTGGAGTAGAATGTGCCCGAAATAGTTTCCTTCTTGATTTTTGTGAAATTTAACCTCTTCCACAAACGATAAGTTTGATAACCTTTACGGGCATAGTACACATTGTGTATAGCTAGTAGGAATTGAAGTCAGATTACTAAAGACCTTATATTAATTAGAATCTTTGACTGCTTGAATACATATACATATAAAGTAAGTCACCACTCAGCTATTAAAATTAATGTGGTGATCTTGATCTAAACAGCAATCCCATTATATGCATAAATTTGCCAGTATAAACTAAGAATTTGACGATTTATAGAAAGCAAACCATCCAGTAGACTGGTCTCGTCCTTACTGAGAACTCTTCATGTAGTCCAAACAAGACTCGAGCCTGGGCACGACTGCTTAGGAATCTGTTGCTTCAACCCTACTACTCAATTGTCACACATTTCTTGGTCAAATATAAAGTGGGTTTTTGTTTTAGTGCCAACTCCGTCTAACTATTCGACAGAATGCACGATACACATATGCACATCAGACTATGCCTTTTTATTTATGTTGCCTTTGACATATACTTCTGATCCTATCTGAATTAATTGCTACTAGGTATGTCATACGTAGCTTATAATTCGATCTATAGCTAAATCTATTTTTAAAATCTTTGAGGAGAATATATGAATGACATATTCATTGCATCTGACAACTTATGCATGGAGTAACATTTGTCTTCCTGATTATAGGTTTAAACGTTTTTTGTGTTGGATATAACATACGTATTTGAACTAGCATTTTAATGCATAAATCAGAAAATCTAAATGAGGTTTGCTTACTATTTTCGTGACATTAAGGTATAGGTTACATGTGATTTAAATAAAGTGCTATGCTGATTATTTATAATACAAATATAATAGTAAATTGCATTACAATTATATCAGTGAAATCTCTAAATCAAATTAAATGGAAAAAATACATATAGTTGTAATAGGCATCAATGAATAGTATTAAATCAAGGTTGCTAGCTTTGGATATACATACATCTTATTATCTACATTAATTTGTCAGTATGTACAAAGAATTTTTTAATGCAGAAAAGGCGATTAATCCAGTAGACCAGTTTCGTCCTTATCGGAAGCTCGTCAAATGCTGTGCAGAATTTTGCGCAGACGGGGCTCGAACAGTTGCACATTTTATTCGGAGTCTGGTAGTTTATCCACTGTGCCACCCTGCCGAACAGGACACACAACTTTGAATTTTACACTAACTTATGTTTCGTTTAATTCTTCCTTTACGTGAAGCCTATGTTTCATCTCTTTCAATCAGCACTTCCAAATAAACACCAAAATTCTATCATTAGAAAGCAAATACCACGCCACCTGGAGAAGTAGATTTGAAATAGATATGTATACGAGTTTTTAGTAAGGACGAACCGGCACTAGATGAATTATCTACTACATATGTATATATATATATATATATATATATATATATATATAAAAGAATTATTATATCGAAGGTCGAAGCTAAATAAGAAATCGACATAGAGGACAAAAATGCATTTATTACAGAATGTAAGTATGCAAAGCCAGTAGGTTCAACACCACCGATATTATATAAGTTGCCTAAGGTTCACAAAATGATCACCAATGATATAATTCCTCCTTTCAGACCCATATTATCTATGGCGAACTCTCCGCATCATGTGGGAGCCAGATTATTATGCCGGATTATAGAACCTATGATGAAATGAAGAACGGAACACGTGGTACGGGATAGCTTTCAATTTGTGGAAAATATTCGCGACTTAAATTTGGAAGAGAGGAAAACGTTTCCTCTCGATTTAAAGCCCCTCGTTACTAGTATTCCACTAAATAAAGCCATAAATATCCTGTGCGAATATCTGCGATTATCAGAAGAGGATATATATATATATATATATATATATATATATATATATATATATAATGCAATTGGTGCTTATATCAATATCAGAACCTTAATTTAAATAATTTTTATCACCACTCGCGCATTCATTGCTCGTTTAATTAACAGTTGAGTTGCTGAAATGGGCACAAAGACAATGCGTAAATAAAACAAGTTTCATCATGACGTACTGATGCCTTATTGGTGTTATTTTTAACCAAAACTCAGCCAAATCATTCTGAATACTATTTGTGCTTATCGTTTATCTTCATTTTAGAGAATAAAAATATCGTTAGATTGAAATACTGCCAATTTTCTGCCTTCTCCTTTGATCATCATCATGAAATTTTAACGCATGCATACATCTATTGTATGGAAGTGCATTCCTGATAGACAACTCTGAAGATGTACGTATTTTTATACTATGAGAATGCCATAAAATAAAAAGGTATTCAATATAAACAGTTCTGCAACTGGCAAGTTTTAAAAAAAACCTTATTGCACAAGTAATAATTTAATTTATTATTCTTCCTCAGCAAAGTCAAGCATCTTTAGAACGTCAATTATTTATGCGCTGATCTAAAAATGACTTTCAATGGTTGGGCGGAAATGTCTTGTCGACAGTTTATCATACAATGTAAACTTCGTTTTTCCTCTTTGCACGAGACCTTTTCAGTCAATACAGTTTAAGTCATGAAATCCAATATCCTACGTAATTTTTATTTGAAAAATAAAAAAAATTAGGCTTTGTAACAAGCACAAAATCAAAGGATGGAATAGACAGTAGTCTGGAAGATAATTACAGAAAACGACAGGTAAGTCAAGCGCAACACACGATGACTAATTTTCAATTTTTGATTTTGGTGCTAAAATGCACTCAATTCAAGTTTAAGTACTTTAAATTATCACGTGAATTCTAAACAAGAAAACTAGGGAGAAATCGCGTTTCGGATTGTTAAATGAAATGTAGTCGGATTACTGCGAAGCACCAATAATGAGCATAAAATAGTGAAGCGCATCAGCACATATAACTTACGATTGTTTTGATATGTCTAACGAACAGTTACATAAATAGGTTTGATATTTATCGCAAGTCTGTAAGCCTAATTGGAATTATCATGATAACCAGTATAAAATCTATCATTAGAAAAGTATACCTACAATGACTAACATTTTGATGATCACGTATTTTAATTAACTAACTGCTAAACTGTGTTTCACTTGAATAATTGCACATCTAATGACGGTAGTTTTGCCATGTATTTTGATTGGTTGAATACACTGGGATTGGTGTTTATTTGAAGCTCGCAATAATTGTTATCACCACCAGTACGATCAATATTTTTTTATTCGTAAAAAATGCTTCAATATTTTTTGCCTTATTTAGAAATCCGGAATTTCTCTTTTCATTGACAGTTTTCAAGTAGTAACCTAATATTGGTTATAGTAAGACAAACACAGTGATTGATTGAGTAAATATAAAAACCGATCGTGACCAACTATCTGGTTCTGTGTTAAAAGCCGCGTCATTAAGTGGCCAAACGTAGCGCAAACTAATGAAATATAAAACAAAGTAGCGCGTATAAAATGTGTGAAACGTTTCTGTTGAAGTAAACTATTTTGATCCCAAAGTAAAGCTCTTGATTCAGAATCTGCTTGCAGAAATACTGGTTTCAAATAAAGTATAGCTAAACATGAACAAATAGATGGTTTGATTTATTTTTCTTGTGCAATTTTATTGACAAGAGATGTGGGTATATGAATAATAAAAAAATATATAATCGAGATGGTGGGTGGAAAATTAAAACTGAAGTTCAAAGAGATACCTAGAAAAATCCAAATTAAGGAAAAACTGTTCGAAAAACATGAGACAATATATAATTGAAAATAGCATGCAAATATGTGGTTTCATTCGCTTTACAAATGTATTTCAATACAAAGCAAAAACCCCCGGTTGAAATTCTGGTAGCGTGAATTCCAACAGGTAATTAATCAGTTCCCAATAAAGACAAAACCGGAAAATTTGCTGAATTGCAACTTCTATCTTATGATATATTTATTATATAGCGACGATATATATATATATATATATACATCTATATATATATATATATATATATATATATATATGTGTGTGTGTGTGTGTGTGTGTGTTTGCAACTCGCGTGCCTAATTAGGATCTTCCTGATGAATTAAACTTATAAACTTTAGTTCAATAAACGCGTTGACAGATGACAATTTAAAGAAGCAAAATAAACTGTAACATAGTTTTTGCAAATATTAAGTCGACAGACTAAATACTATATAGACAATGCAATTGAACAATAATTGATTGCGCGGATGGTGGTAACAATTATTTAAATCACGTTTACGAGCAAGAAGTAAACACAAATCCCATTGTATTTAACCAGTCGTCGAACAACATAACAAAAATACAGCCAGTCGCAACGCACCGACGCGTTTCGACCTTCCATGATCATCATCAGTGTACGACGGCAAACTGACAAGCGAAGATCAAACCGCACTGCATATACATGGAAAGCAAAATTAGACATGCGGCTCTCATCTGCAGTAGTCTTCCATACTTTGTACGTGATGATCACCATGGAAGGTTGAAACGCGTCAGTGTGTTGCGACTAGCTGTAGTTTTGTTGTTGTGTGGCGACTGGTTAAATATTATGGGATTGATGTCTACTTCAAGCTCGCAAACTTAATTTAAAGAATTGTTAGCACCACCCGCGCAATCAATTATTTACTTGTACTGTCTATATATGTGTGTGTGGCGAAAGCTACAAACAGATAATGTTAGTGACTGAAAAGAAATTGTGCATCCGACATATCCAGTCAAATACAATTTATGCAAGACTACTAGAGGTGAGAGCCGTATATCTAATTTTGCTTTCCATATATGTGCAATGCGGTTTGATCCTCGCTAGTCAGTTTTCCGTCGTACCCCGATAATGATAATTGAAGGTCGAAACGCGTCAGTGCGTTGCGACTGGCGGTAGTTCTGTTATGTTGTCGGACGACTGGTTAAATACAATGGGATTGGTGTTTACTTCAAGCTCGCAACCTTTATTTAAAGAATGACTTTCAATTGTCTACACATAGTCCTTAGAAATACTCCATAAACGTCAAAAATCAATATTCTTGTAATTTCCTTATAACTTTAAACAAAAGGTTTAGTTAAATTAATACATGCGAATTTATCTAATTGGGCGAATATGTAACATCAATTAACAAACCGCCTTTTCACGGTCATTTCAATATACAAAAAATATTTTATTAGTAATTAATTGATCTAAGTTCCTTAAATCGAAGTTGCGAGCCTGAGATGAACACCAATGTAATTTTATCTAACCAGTCGTAAAACAGCAAAACCTCCGATAATTACATGTAGTTACGTATTTCGACTGATCATTATCAACATCAACAGAGCATGACAAAAATCTAACTAACGAAGAATAAATCGCAATGCATTTACTGGATACGGAATTTAAGTTATGTGCACCTGATTGAAATTGTTTCGCATAAGCTGTAATTAATTGGAAACGTCGGCCTCATAAGTTGTGTCGTCACGAACATAAAATTTTTGAAGCTTTTGTCACACGTACACAAGTTATGCAATATTAAAAAATGATCAATTGCGCTGCTGGAGATAACAATTGTTTAAATAAGGTTTTAGAGTTTATGACAAACACCAATCCCGTTGTATCCGACCAGTCGTACAACAAAGTAAATCTACCGTTCACCAGGCTTGCTGACACGTTTCAACCTTACATAAACATTATCAGAGCTCGGCTGCAAACGAAATAACGAGGATCAAAATGCAATGCGGATACAGATCAGATATGATTTCCTCGCAACAATTAGTCCCGTATGCAAGGTAATTTTTTTAATTTCGGCTGCAAAATTTCTTAGTGATCACGAACATACTGTTTTTGCAGCATTCATTATGCATATATAACTTATTCAATTAAACGATCATTAACTGTGCGTATGGTAGCAAAAATTCTATTAAACGAATTTGCGATTGATGTGATTAATCCAAATACCATTTTATTGGCTATTGAAATGTTTTCATAGAGTTTATGTAAGTGGACAATCACACTTGTTTGGTGAAGAGTGACTCGCCGATTTCAGCCAACAACTTACCTAGATTTAACAATAATTGTTTGATCCTCGATAGTTAGTTTGCCGTCGTACTCTGATGATGATCAAGGAAGGTCGAAACGCGTCGAATTGCAACGGCGATGATTTTCAAATTCGACATTGATTCATCTAATGGGTTTGAATTCAAGCTCGCAAACTTGATTTAAAGAATTGTTACCACCACCCGCGCAAACAATTATTGTTAAATTGTATTGCCTATATATGTATATGTGGCGAAAGCTACAAACAGTTAATGTTCGTGACTGCATAGAAATTGTGCAGCCGACATTTCCAGTCAAGTTCAATGTATGCGAGACTGCTAGAGGTGAGAGCCGCATATCTAAATTTGATTCCCATATATATTCAATGCGGTTTGATCCTCGATAGTTAGTTTGCCGTCGTACTCTGATGATGATCAAGGAAGGTCGAAACGCGTCAGTGCGTTGCGGCTGGCGGTAGTTTTGTTATGTTGTTCGACGACTGGTTAAATACAATGGGTTTGGTGTTTACTTCAAGCTCGCAAACTTGATTTAAAGAACTTACCTAGATCATTACAAAATTATTACAGGGTGTGTATATAATTCGTTTATCCGTCAATCTTAATTCGGATTCACGAGTATTCAAATACATTTAGATGTATGATTATCAACATATATTTAAATAAATCTAATCCAAATCGAAAGTAAATTCTTATTCATTTTTTGTGTATTTCTATTTTCGCACATACAATATTGGTTTCATTTGCGCATATAAACTATGCCATCTTGTTGATGTTCAGAGTTACGCTGAAGTATTTGCTGGATTAGTTAGCGAACATGCATGCACAAGAAATAAGCAGATATGCGAGACCAAATTATTCAAAAAAGAAAAAATTGTCAACGTCTTTTAAAGCCACTAGAAAAAAATCAGATGAATAAAGTGAATTGAAGGAGTTGCCTTGATGCGCACCTGGAATAATTGTAATTACCTGATCTGCGTTTTGACTAACGCAGCTTTCATTGTTCCAGTAATTTTCTTTTTTTATAATATTTCGATCTTCATTACCGAAGATCTTCATCAGATGCATTTCACGAAACAAATGAAGCAAGCGCGTTATTTCCTCTAGTCATAATATTTATATACCCCAGACTGACCTTTCATTGGTTATACGCGTGTCACTTATGTGTGTGTGTGCATTTTCATAACTGTTGTTTTCATCTAACTAATTTAGACCAGAGTGGCTAAATAATAATTTATCAATTGCATGCAATAACTATTCGTTTTTTTAAACACACTCAATGTAAATGACGTAACTGAGATGGGGAGACCCATAATTCAGAAACACTCGTCATAAAAACATGCCATGAGTGATAAAACCAGAAGTCCGAACGACTAGGTTGTACTCAAGCTAGAGAAGTTAATATCAGTTAATGGCGCACGCCACGCATGTCCATGTGTATGTGTATGCATAACTAAAAAACTTGGTTAAATTATTTTATTTTGATACACATGTACGTACATCTAAATGAAACTGCAGTCAATAGACATTAATTTACCCTTTGCACGCGTCAGACAAATTATTACTTATAACTATTGTATTATTAGAATATTTCCAATGGTTAGGGTGGGGGTGTAAAACAGAAAATTAAGGTTGAAATCACTATTTGTTTTAAAATCAAATGAATAGTTAGAGATGAAATCTTGAAGATTATATTAATAATAATTGATATAAACAAAGCTGATATAATTACGGAGAGCAACAACGAAGTGAACTTCGTAATGAAAACGTTTCGTCTAGGACAAATCAATTGCCTATGATAATAGTTGAGATTATGCAGTGTTATCGCGAGGCTGAAGATTATCCTAAAAAAACATGGATTGAAAAGTACATAAATTTACATTACCGAGTGCACCTCAAGTACCTATTGACATAATACATCGGGCTGTTGGAGGATTTACAATATATATATGGCGTAAGCTGCAAAACATTTCCATTCATGCACAATGTATGTGAGACTACTAGAGGTGACAGCCACATATCCAATTTATCTTTCGTTATATAGGCATGACATTTTTGTCCTCGATAAAAATTTTGATTTCCTGCACTGGTTATGATCATGGAAGGCCGAAATGCGTCAGCACATACGCCTGGCGGTAGTTTTGCTATGCTGTTTGATGACTGGTTAAATACAATTGGATTGGTGTCTATTTCAAGTTTGCAACATTTATTTTTTTTAAATGTTACCACCACCTGCGCAATCATTGATTGTTTAATTATATTACCTAGATATATATGGCGAAATCTGCAAAAAGGTAATGTTCGTGACTGCATAGAAAATATGCAGCCGACATTTCCATTTAAGCGCAAGGCATGTAGGACTACTAGATTTGGGAACCGCATATCTAATTTTGCTTTCCATATATATGTAATACGGTTAGATCTTCACTAGTCAATTTGCCGTCGTACTCTGATGATGATCATGATAGGTAGAAGCGCATTAGAAAGTTTGACTGCCGGTAATTTTTCTATGTTGTTCGACTACTTAAATACAATTATGTTTTTGTTAATCACGCACAATTGATCAAAAGAGCGCTTTGTGTGTATATTCTTCACAAATGGTAGTATGGAATGTGTAGACGAAGATATTGCCTCCGACAAAATCAAAATAACTATTATTGATAAATTTAAACCACCGTGGCTGATTGGAACGAATATCATTACAAAAGAAAATATTCGTTTAATTTCTAGAACATTCTTGATTTAAATCCTTTGTAGTATATATTATTTTGAATTGTTTTTGTAATTCGAGTTTTCTGTATTCTGTAACTGCATGGCGTGATTTTCTCAAGCAGGTTTCATTTGCCATATCCCAGTTCGGTTTTACAAATTTTGATCTTCACAATATAATCCTGAACAAACGAGATTCCATTTTCATTTTTACATACTTGGATCGTTCAGGAACAGGTAATTTAATAATTCTGTTTTTCGTGTCTTATCTCTTTCCTAGATAAATTTTCGTGTGCAGTGTTTCGTAAGAAGTATACAGCCTCTGCCCCCGATTTGATTAATTAATTATATATATTTAGTTTTGACCTTCATGGAGGACACTGATATCATGTTACAGGGAGTCGTTGGCATGAACTTAATAGGTATGGATGAGAAAACTAACTTATAAGACTCCTATAAGTTCACTAAGACTGAATCTGCATTGGCGTCTATGGGGCTCTAATCAGATAAAAAGACTGGAGTCTCTACAAATGTATCCCATGAATGGCTAACAAGAACTGAGATATTAATGAGACTATATTTGCATGTTTTATCGAGATTTACACTTATAGCATTGCGAAAAGATAAGGAGCACATTCATTGTAGAACTATCTTTGCATTTTCATTGAATTTATATTGTGCCAAAAGGTGACCTAACAAGCTTTTGGATGACAATAGTTTCAATACCAGATACACCTTAAGGATATTAAATGAAATTTTTAAAAACACGAACGCAATAACTTGGTCCAGATGAAAATTAATGAACAAATGGGAAATCGAAAAAAAATTTTATGCCATTCTCGCAAAGATTAAGACACGATGCTCTATAAAACATAAGTATACATGTAAGCGTGATTAGAAGAAGGATGTCAAAATTTTGATTTAGTTCGATTAAAAACATCATAATCTCTTTGAATTTTATGTAATTGTTGGAAACACAACAAGGGTTAGAATTGCCAAGGAGAAATTTTGATTATCTATTTTTAAAGGAATTTCATAGGAATATCACGACGTTTTACAATAAAAAGCGATAACCAAAGACTTCATTTAACAATTCAATTTTTATCTATACTAAAACAAATACACCTTTAGCATTTGATCAGGTTTAAAATAAAAAAAACAGTCAAATTAAACTGACATAAAATTAAAGAATGCAGAAACGCGACAAGGTTGAGGAATTTTTGAAAGTAACTAATTTTTCAGAAATAGAAATTTTCTGCAGCCCCCTTGAATGAAAAATAAATTTAGCAAATTTAGGACAAGGTTTCTACACCGAATCAATATGATTCAAAATGACAAAGATGTGTATGCACACAAGAGAGGGATTTTCTGAAAATATGAAATCCCCTTATACTTCCTATTTACATTTTAAAATATTTTAAAAAACGAACTTACTCGGCGCCTGAGCCATTGCAACCTGGTATCCTAAAATGATAAGAAAAACAATTTGTTATAGTAAGAGATCTAAAATAATATAATGCAAAAATAAAGCGTGTATGTAATTCATAAAATTTTGATCGCCTGGCGTATGTGCCCATTTTTTGTAGGCTGTTCTATGGCAAATATCCGTCATCCACAAACATTTTCACACACACACCCATTATATATATACATATATATATACATATATATATATATACATATATATATATATATATATATATATATATATAATGTATACGGCGACCAAATCGCGCGGAGACAAGCCAGCTTCATGAACGTAACTATGAGGCATTTTGGGACTATTGTATGAGAACTCTTGACCTAGAGTCAGAAGTTGCACATCTAGCCTTTAAACAGTTCTAGGTGATCTGCAAGGCAACTGAAGCTGTTCTCCTCAAGGATATTACAGATGCATTTGATATAGTTGGATAATTTCAACATGCGTTGTGGCGTTTTCCATCTTTCAGACTGTTTGTCAGCCAAGTTTCCTGACATATACATATATAGTTTTTCGCAGGTGTTGTTCATCTCGTAAATAATTAGTTCAATAGGACCAGAAGTCTAAAACAATTTAAACATGAAGAATTTGTGTAATCTCTTGTTCACATGCGTTTTGGGCTAACTGACGACACATCAGTAGAAACAGGCCATACGCCCTATTCCAATTTTATATTTAGTCGATTAATGTGGAACAATTTCACGGTACTCGAGACCATTCTAACCAGTTTATCTGTCTTTGAAATGCCAGTGAATGCCTTCGGCCTTCCTGTCAGTGTGAGCAAATCCGCCACATGCAGGACAGTTGGTGGATTTTGGTTGATAAACGCTGCTGGAGACATATATATATATATATATGTATATATATATAAATAAATTAAATACAGTTGTTCGGTATTTGTAAAACACCATGGTAATGCCAGTGCACGAACAAGTTTTTTGCACTGTTTTGGACATAGTCTATTTAGAGGTTGTATATATATATATTTATAAACAAACGTGTTTACTGTTAAATACTGTTTTGTGCAGAGAACTAATATATATGCAAGTATGTAGTAGGTGTTGCGAGCCTAGTAACAAATTAGTTCAGTTGTGACCAAAAGGATAATCCAAAGACAGCATGAACAGAAAGTATAATCTCATGTTCACATTCGATTCGTACTCACTACTTGAGGATGCGCTCACAAATTTAGGGAAGGGAAGCCAAATTTACCAAATAAACCCTTAATAGCAACGTTTCATGGAAGTGATAAAAATTAAAGTCAGACGAACCATGCAAGTGTGAAACTTCATTCATACCATTCGATTTATAATTATAAATGAATAGTTGCACAACAGCTGCTTTCGTCACATTTGGTAGGCGCACGCCACGTATGTGCATTGTGCATACATATTTAACTGGTAAGTATTCAGTTAATTATAATTAATACAAAAATACTGCCATATAAGTGAAACTGCAGTCAACTGATATTATATGCTCACGTATTATTATGAGTATAAAACAAGGGATATAAGGCATGTAACGTGTAATTTAAAATTTGAAGCCTCGAGTTTCTTCTAACTGCGCGGTAACTTTTATTGTTAAATGTGTACTGACGGAATGAGAGCAAGCGTGCCAGACACGAAGGGCAAGTTTCGGCTGCTGAAAGAAACTTTGACCACTGGCACCTGGGCAGATAGTGCTCATCAGCCTTGGTTGACAGACGATCTAAGAGAAGGAAATCTCCGAATACAAACCATCCTCACTAGGAATGGGCGACCTGGTGTACTTTTACAGTCCATATATATAACCATGAATCACTTATGTGATTATATGACAGTTAAACATTATTCACTTTTGGCTTTTTTATAGCTCTGCATGATCATGAAGGATACGAACAAATGTATGCGAAATAATTCCAAAACAAATGAACTGGGAACAAATCTGCGTTAGTCACAACAAACACCAGGTAATTTGGATACCTCAAAGATTACAATATAACGACTTCACTTGAAGTTGTATACGGTTGGATTTTTGTCGTCTATCCAATTATTCTATGGTACGAAAAGTTTAACGACTATCGATACATACCAAGACACATTTATTGTCAAATTTAACGAAGATAGCATAATGTGTGACAAGTTTCACGCACCTGTCTCCACATTAAGTTCGGTGGCTCATTTGTCGAAAATTACTGAAGAAGGCTAATCAACTAAAACACGAAAACCACAGTAAACTTTTTTTGTAGAATTTAGACCTTATTTAGTGTGTTAAGCAAGCTATTACCTAGCATCTTTGAGTTAACTTCATGTAAATTTTGACAGGTAGATATCAAGGTATAATGCACAACTAGTATTAATGTTGGTATCAGTTACTAACACAATAGCCAGTGTTAGTATCCTTTACAGACTCTGTATATATATTATATAGTGTGAGTTAGCGTTGAAGTCGCATTGTCGTAGACTTTATATGATGTTAGCTTCACTATTGCAGGTTTACACATTCGTCTAGGAGATTGTACCGTCCTATTATTCCACATTCTTCTACCAAATATATAGTGGTTAAAGGGCGTAATACCGGCTCCTACTGATGAGTCGCCAGTAAGCACGAAACGAATGTGAATGAGATTATACTTTCCGTTCATGCTGCCTTTTGTCTATCCTTCTGGTCACAACTGAACTAATTTGTTACTAGGTTCGCAACACCTAATACATACTTCTTTAAATCAAGTTTGAGAGCTTGAAGTAAACACCAATCCCATTGTATTTAACTAGTCGTCGGAAAACATAGCAAAACTACCGCCAGTCGCACGCACTATGCTATGTTGTTCGACGACTGTTTAAATACAATGGGATTGGTGTTTACTTCAAGCTTGCAAACTTGATTTAAAGAACAGTTACCACTACTCGTACAATCAATTGTTGTTTAAATCATAAATTTTTTTCGGAACTAGAAAAAAGCATGAATTTAACATGTCTAATACAGGTACATATGGGTATTATAATTAAGTTTTTAAATTCTTCCTACAATTCTTAAATTATCTTTATAAGAAAACTCAATATAACAACTGCAGATATCTGCCCACTTTGACCTTTCTCACTTCAGGGGATAATTGTTATAGAGAGAAATAGACGACCATAAACATGTAAGCGTGCCTTTTTACAACCTACAAAGGATATAAAATGATAATTTCCTCTTTCACTCTCTCTCTCGCTATATATATATATATATATATATATATATATATATATATCTAGAATAGCCGTGATGATTTTGCTCAAAAATAACGCAGCCAAATACTGAGAGGGACGCACACTTTATTGAAACGCGCACATAGTTTTAATGGCTAAAATGGCAATATCCTCGTATGACCCTAAAAATAATTTTAATTAAGACATGATTCAAGTGAACAATTAATTTATTTCATTTTATTGGTCTATGCATATTCTGCGGATTGTGCATGTGTACAGCAAGCTTGGACACATTATCACTATTTATTATCAATCCATCTGACTAATCTTTGTGCAAAATTAAAACGAATCAAATAAACATAATTTTAAAGGCATGGCAATAAATCTGTGCATATCTCAGTGTTGGCTATTCTAATCTTTTCAGACTAAGTCGTTGGGTATTGCTACATTTAAGGTAACGGTATTGTGTAACCACAGATAAGTTGCAATCAAACGGAGAGCATGCTTTTGTCATTATTTTTTTATTGAGCAATAATCCATTTATGAGATGAATTAAAAAACGCTGACCGGATTCAGGTTTGTGCCCGAGTGTATTTATGCTTACTTGAGTTTAGAAACTAGAAATTAAATAGCATGAATGCATAAAATTCTGAGTATGGCGTAAAATCAATCTCACGAAACATTTACATTAATCAAATAAGATAAAGTAGTATTTTAGAATCTAAAGTATGTTTTGTTGTGAAGCTGGACCATCATGATGCGCAGTGAATATGTGTCAGTTCAGGTATCAAATGGCAGTTTTCGAAGCATCCGTAGCAAAAAATCAGAGACATTTGAAAGCATTGAAATAACAAAAAGAAACACTGCTGGGCATCAAACGAGTATGCCTGCGAGCTGTGAAGATAAAAAAATAAAAATGGTTACCTGAGTGTACCTTTAATCGGTTTTAATTGTTCTTAGTGTCGAAATAATCCAACGGAAGAGAATAAGAACAATTTGAAATCATTCTTAAAATAAACTAATTATTTTAAGCCTTAATGTCATTTTAACTATAATCGCCACCTAAAACATAGTCCATGGAAAGCCTAAGTTTCAGAAAGAGGCGCTTGTTTATGATAGAAACTATATTGGATTGTAAAATAGAAAAAACATGATTACGATAATTAAAAATTGATTGCCAGTGGTGGTAACAATTCATTAAATCAAGTTTGCGAGCTTCAAGTAAACACCAATCCCATTGTATTTAACCAGTCGTCAAACATCATAACAAAACTACCGCCAGTCGCACGCACTGACACGTTTCGACCTTCCATGATCATCATCAGATTATGACGGAAAACTGACTAGCGAGGATCAAATCGCATTGCATATATATGGAAAGAAAAATTATATATGAAGCTGTCATCTCTATTAGTCCTGCATAAATTGTACTTGACGGGAAATGTCGGATGCATAAATTCTATGCAGTGACAGACATTAACTGATTGCAGCTTTCTCCACACACACAAACACACACACACACATATACACATATATATATATATATATATATATATATATATATAGACAATACAATTAAACATTATTTGCAGGGTGGTAGTAACAATTTATAAAACAGTTGTGACTTGAAAAAATCAGTGATTTCGAGGCACTAACACTACGATGTAGATATATATATATATATATACGTGAAAAATACGTAGAGTTCTCAAGGTTGCCACCATTTCTGGGTTGCCTTTCTACATTATAAAATGCTTAACTTACGCTGACAGATGTAGGCATTAATAGACCTGGTTTTTCTATCAAGATCGTAATCTTGATTTAAATAATTTTTAGTTACTAGACCAATAAACTGAATCACGTGGAAAAATTCTCAAAATTTGACGGTAAACCTAACGATCTACATGCGGATAATGTTTTTTACGCGAAAAATCAACTGTCGCCTTTATCTGAATCTGTTATTATTTAAAAATTCAAAAAATTGTGCAGTATAGCATACATTATAAACGCTAAGAAGTAGTTAATCAATAAAATCAATTCAGAGAGAATTAGCACTATCCGCTAAAACAGCATTATTGATCTAATAATCCAAACCGCACAACAGATAAACACAACTGACTACTTTGTCCTTCAAAAACCGAGTTCTGCAAAATTCTTAATCATTTATGAAGTTCTGTATATCAAAAGTATAAAGATGTTCCATCAACAAAAGATAGCTTTTGACTGGCCACGAATAAAGGACATCAGCATGCATATTCTGCATTCAAATCAAACTCCATCTACACCAAAATCACCCCGTGTAACATTGGCCAAAAAAGAAGCAACAACAAAGTCAGATTGACAAAAGTACATATACGAAACAGCTGTGCCGCGAAACAAGAAAGGACTACGGTCTTGGCAAAAATCTGAAGCTATACAATTACCATAAAAAAACGCACATCCAGAAAATGCAGAACCAAAAAAAAACAAGCAAGCAAACCGAACGAACAAGAAACAAACGTTTATTTTTTCCTCAAAGAAGCGGCGTGCAACGCTCAGATCAGAAACTACCTGTAAACAAACAAATGAGCATGCGTCATACATCCAGAAAATAAATGGAAAACAGACATATTGAATAGCCAAAATAAAAGATTCAAACCAACCACACAGATGAAATATATAAAATAACATCAAAGATTATCATTCGTTTAATTGGAAAGCTGTGTATATGCAAAATTTAATTTTAAATTTGACATAATTATATTTATAAGAAATATCTTTGTCAAGATCATACCAAAAATAAACACTGATACATTTAACTTCATCTAATTAATTTGAAAGTTTTTATACCTTCTGCATAATTAATGATTCATTGCTAAGTAACAAAATGTATATTATATATATATATATATATATATATATATATATATATATATATATATATATATGAACCATTAACTAATCGAGAAAATGGTCAATGATGTTTTTACTAAAATTAATTTATTAGGAACGTTGAACAACAATGGACGTTATAAAAAATATATAATTTGGCCATATAAACTAAACATTTCATTAGGTAGCCAAAGCACTTCCTCCAGTACACTATCCTAAATTTTTCCCAGAATGGGACTCGAACTGTGGCAAATTTGCCTCGGCGTATAAAATTATTCACTGCGTCATTATGCAACACGCAATTTGATGTTATATACATACTTATGTTTCTGATTAGGCTTGCCTTCATTTGGAACCTAGTTTATTTTTCTTAATACCTGTCATTAAGGCACCAGGCTAATTCGAAAAGTTTTATTGATTTTGAGTTCATATATATATATATATATATATATATATATATATATATATATATATATATATATATATACATATATATATATATTTTAATAGTAGGTATAAACTAACTATTGCATAAAATAGAAAACGCGACTCTTCTACTTGGACGGCTTCTTCCTGATTTGGCATTCGTCCCTAGTAAATAGATTTGCCTCAATCAGGATTTGAATTAAGTGGCATTACGCTACTATATATCTAATTCACAAACGTGATGTGCGAACGATTTTTTTATATTAACAAAAGGAACGCGTTAAAGTATTCTTATAGTCTAAATTTGCCGAAAGAATAAAGCAAGAGCAGACATACGAAAACTGCCGCCAGTCACACGTATTTATTCATAATGTCGTCTTGCTTTGATGACGACTGTAGAAGATCTAAACGCATCAGTAAGTTATGCTGACAGTTGCTCAGATATGGTGTGCATCTATCTAGATACATTAAAATAAGTGCTTTTCTGATGTTCGCGAACTTGATTTAAGTAATTGTTATCACAGCCCGCGCAATGAATGTGTGTTTAGGCGTAGACATTTACAAGTTAATACATAATTCAACTAACATTTCTCGGATGTGTCGATAGCCAATTTCATCTATTTATTACATACCAACTTTGTATCGATGTGCACCTACGTGTAATAAATAGCAAGCGAAATCTGTCTACTGGGCCGTTGATTCGTCCATATGAGGCAGCAGGAAATTGAATGCACGAAACGTTGGCTTGGTTAAACAGCTAATCGTCTTATTTCATGGAATCAGCTGACGGTTAATACTGCCTTGCTTTATCCTTATGAATATACCAGAAGGTAGTTCATTCGATTCGCTGTAGTAGACATGAAAATTATTTTATAGTTGTCAAGACTTCAAACTAAGCAAGAAATTAACCATAGTTGCGTCAAGATATCACACACGAATTGTTTTAAGACAAACCCTCATCCTATGCACTAAACTGATTGACCACAAGGAGAAAATCGAACACATAGACAAATCAAGATTGTTTGACGTCCCATGTAAAGGCTATAGCCTCATGTATGCGAGTGAAACCCTGCGCTCGGTTAAGACAATACAAGGAGATACAGAACTGCATATAAAATTTGGCATATTAATAAAACTGATGTTGCATGCTGTGTAGTGGCGTCTGGATAAAAAATTAAATTGGGTGGTTATTGACGCATGTCCATATGCAGTTGTAATGGATTTGAAAAAAATGATTAGGCAATCAATTAAATCTAGTCAAGAGATGACCATAGAAATTAAAAATGGAGGAAAAACTCTCGGCACTATTTAGACCATAGTGCACATTAACGGCCGGAAGCGGACAATACACGAATTAGAATCGGGATCGAGCTCAAACAAAATGAGCAGAAAGTCGAATTAGGAATAGCTTACATGAGGATTTATAAATTTACTATTTCTTAACAAATTTAAGAGTTATTTGCAGTTCCACTCTTTAAAATTTCATTCGGTATTTTTTGTAATTGTACTGCATCTATTAAATTAATTCGCTCATTGAGAATACTGCTTATCAATTAACTTTTGCATTAAATATCACCTGACCTAACAATATTACTATGATCATTCTTTTTACAGTCAGTGATCTTCATTCTTCTATCGGCTCTACATTCATTTATTCTAATTAAATTTTAAAATATTTTGCAAACATTTGATGATTTGCCTTGGCTTATTTTAAGATTTGTGTATTTGTTTCAAGTTCCCCTAGCCAAACCATCGACTTAACACTTGATTACGTCATTTCTTAACGTAAGAACACAAAAAATTCGTTTTACGCGTGCGAGAGGAATTGACATGAAATCACAATTGATTAACGTCGATCAACGCACACGTGCATTTGATTTTATTTAACGTAATGATTCACAGTTATTGACAAACATAAACCCGTGCATGACGCACAATTATCGAATGTGACATCAGTAATCATTAGGAAATCAGCAAGTTGTACGTACAAATGAAGCTGTTTTAACAATTTTATTAAATCTTTTATTACTTGGCTATATTTGAGGTGATTTGTAAACTGCTGAATAAGACACCTGAAAATGAGTGTCGAGAATTCATAACAAAATTATGGGTAATGAAAAAATTCACTGTGGTCGACATAAAAAGATGCAAGTAAAAAATCAAACACAGTCAGACATTTACAAGAAAATTCATAAAGGAACTGACATTTCTTAGATTTAGTGTTAGTAAACAACATTTATTTGTTTTGTATTCACCTTTTAATTGATGCACAGCTGATTTTAAGAAATGGTAAAATTAATCAGTCTACTGGGCCATTGACTCGTTAAAATTAGGCAGTAAAACAGTAGCAGAAATGTTTTCCGTTGAAATTAGAATACACAAACTTTAGGCTCAGACAAATCGCTAATCCTGAAAGTCATGATACATTCACCCCCAGCAATTAAATGTTTATGAAAGTTAAACGCTGTCTTGTTGTATTAATAAGACTACACCTATGGACCAGAAGGTTGCGCGATCGATTCCTTAAAGCAAGCTTGATAATTATTTTTGACTAAAATGTTGACAGCATTTAGCATAATGCGTTTTACTAAAAGGTATTTAAACACTACATAGATATTATCGATAAAAAAGAAACATCACAAAAGATAAAAAACAGTCTACCTACCAGACAATGGCGATGCCATTATTCGACCACTCCTGAGAAGTAGCCATTACTAACACGGGGATATATCGAACCGATGACATTGAGGTTCAGAGCCATACTACTAGTCCCCATACCCCGTAGTGCCCGGAATCCTATTCTTTGATCTGTATCTATAAAGCCAATATCCTGCACATTATAGAAGCATACGTTTGACTGTTCTAACTAACTAGGATAATTATACAGAACAGAGATTTGCCGAAAGGTGTCTGGTGCTATTATATTGAATATTTTATACTTCATAGGTCATCAAGCACAATGACATTTAGACAAGGTCAAATGCACGTACTATGTCATAAACGCGCGCATAGACATATATATATATATATATATATGAATCATGGACAGACCATCTAATTGGACGAAATAAATTTAGCTTCTTCAATAACGCTGTATTTTGAATTATCCATTTCAAGAAGGATTATGTCTTTTCAACATATTTTAATAACCAGTCTCATTAGCATGTGCAGTAAAACTTCCTACAAGGTTTTCCGTTAAAGATCAATAAATTTATATTTTCAGAACAAATTTGGCACGTAAAACACATCGTTAAATGATAATAAACCTGGCTAAACAGCAAGACCTATGCTAAACAGTTGACATTGCAAAGCTCTTGTGAAAACAAATTAATCATCAATCGTCGTCCTTTGCTTATCATAAATTTGTAGTTTAAGAAACCGTAAAAACTATATTTGGAATAGGGTAAAGTAAAACAAACGTGCTTCACGATCTCCTAAGAATTAATAAATAAGTTTTTTTGTTCAGTTAGGATAATATCGAATGTGGTGTAAAACACGATAGCTTAAATACATTTAAATCAATGATAATGCAGGCGGTATCGATTTTTAAAATCAAGATTGCGAGCTTGTAGTAAACTCCAATTCCATCGTATTTAACCATTAGTCGAACAACATAGCAAAACTACCGTCAGTCAAGTGTATTGACGCTTTTGACCTTCCATGATCATCATCAGTAAGATGGAAATAGTTATATATATATATATATATATATATATATATATATATATATATATATATATATATATATATATTTAATTGTGGAACTGCATTAAACAGTGCAGCCGATGTTTCCAGTCAATTATATTGTTGGCGAGACTGCTACAAGTGAGAGCAGCATGTTTAATTTTTCTTTCTATATAAACGCATTGCGGTCAGTTTGCCTTCGTAATCTGATGATAATGATAACAGGTCGAAACGTTTCCGAAAGTGTGACTGACGGTAGGTCTGCTATGTTTTTTCGACGACTGGTTAACTATAATTTGATAGCTGTTATCTTCAAGCTCGCAAACTTGAATTAAAGATGTTTAAATACCTATTATGATTGAAGATATGTGTGATTGACTCTAATACTAATTCTTGCATCTCAATAAATCAATAAAGATATTTATTAGGTTGAAAAAACGGCAATGACAACTAATTGCAATCTAATTTAATATATACCTTTAAATTCTCGTGCTAAACTTTATTCGATTATTAAATATCTGCCATACTTATCACATTAAGCAGCTCAAAAATTTTAAATTGTTTTGGAAGTCTAAAGTCAAATTCCAATAATAAATTGATTTGACTTTATCTGAAAATCTGCTATAGATATTAAATGAAAAAGTTCTGCGGTTACATCAAACATTTGCAAAGTTTTGCTGTAAAGTAATTGAATGAAAGTGAATAGAAAGCGTGATATATTAAACAGTACACAGTAGTATTTAGAATTTCATTTAAATCCCAATCTAGAAAATTATTTTTAGTGCAATATATATATATATATATATATATATATATATATATATATATATATATATACCTACGGCAATAGTACGCAAAAATCTCACAGAGGAAACTCAATTGACAACCTGGCAAACCGAATCAGGAATATATATTCTATGAAAAGAAGATCGAGGAAGAGCTAGATTTTCAGGCTGAAATTTGCTAATAAAATACTACCTAGGGTTGCTTATACGTGCTAATATCAGAACATGTCCGAATTTCATTACCAAAGATACTAACAAAGATGTTTCCTGAACTTATCATTTAGAGGCGACTATCCAGTCTCAATATTTGAGCAGTTGTTAAATTGCATCACTAACAAACACTTCACGCATGCAAAAGGTAGCATCGCTGCATAATTTGCATATTGACATGCTTGTACAGTGGAATTTCTAGTGGATGTACGAAAAACCAATAAATCACAGAATCCACGAACATTTACCACAGAAATGCATTTAAAAAGACCTCGTACTGTCAAGAACATCAGCCATTTCGAAGTAAATATTTTTGTAACATGAAACAGCTAATTTGACGATTTCCTCTTGTCTAATATAAACGGAGTCGGAGAAATGACTATACATGCACGAATGCTTTTACATCAATCAAAAAACCTCCGTTCTTATCATTAGGTTCCACTAATAGGATGTGGTACTCAAATGGACACGAATCGTACAATCCACGAAAAACATTCTCGTATACACGCTAATTCGATCATGTATTAGAGCAACATCAACAAACATATAACCGGAATCTAAGAGCACTTTCATAATTAATAGCGCTTGAAATTGTAAAAGATGTGCGACTATTACTACAATCCGGACACTGCGTTTTTGGCAGTGAAACTAAATAGAGAGCATGAAAAGTGCGACAATTCAGGCTACGTGCGAGGTAAAAAGAATCGGAAACGCAGCAACCACCAAAGCAAAATCCCGGTCAAAACTCAAATCATCGTGACAAGAAATATAACATCCTAAACCACACTTTGTTGTGCAGTGTGAATAACACACAAACACACAAACACACAAGAAGACATTCCCAATAACCTCACATGAAATCACGAAATTAGCTATGAAAACTTGTACGACGGCGAAAAAATTAAATAAAGGCAAATGTTAAAGTCAGACTAGTTCGCGTTCAATTTATAAAATGCAAATCTAGGACAGACATAAATAAAATAATTCAATTTGTGTTATTAAGTATTTGCGATATAAACTGGTCAGGATTCCTAATAAACTTATTTTTGAATACGGATTTTGTTTTCGTTTCTCAAACAAATAAACATGTATATATATATATATTCTTTTGGAATGCATGCTTTCATAAAATTCATTGTACCCTTTCCATATGCAAAAAGAAGAATAATTGTTATCCGATAAAAGAACCGCTTTTCCACATATTATTTTCCATTATCATTAAATGAACATCTCTCCATACATAAATTGAAAGGTCAAGCAAAATGGAAAAATTTAATTATGGAGAGAGTGTGAAATTGCAGGCATCACTTCCAGTTCAGGCTCAATGCCCGAACATGCTTCTTCCGCTTGCATAAATCCAACAGCAGTTTGTTTATCCATTTAGATTCATATGTGATTAACTCCTTTCTTGTATTATATTTTGTAATTACTTAAATGCTATGTCTGTAGACCATAGACATATCATCCATTGTTTATCCATTTAGATTCATATGTGATTAACTCCTTTCTTGTATTATATTTTGTAATTACTTAAATGCTATGTCTGTAGACCATACGTGTGAGCTTTCGACGATGTGTTGCGTAATTGCAGACGTTGCTTCACCATTTGATTTAAAACAGGCGTTTAAGTTGCAATGTTCTTACATTTGAGTAATTATCCGTCTGTGAGATCGGCCTACGTAAGTTGATCGACAACTTGTGCATGTTTGTTTATAAGTAATATTTAATGTCGACATTAACGGATGCTTATCATTGAATGTTGGCAAAAGCAAGAGCGCTACTTTAAATAACACTCGTAGTTTAGTTGCATTAAATGTGCGTGTTAATTCTGCTTCAAATTTCTTTCTATTTGGTTTTGTTATCTGATCAAATTTATATTTCTGTTTGCACATGGAAAGGGTACTATGAATATATACATAGTGTGTGCCTTAGTAAATTTTAGTTTAACTCCACTTTGAGAGAAAAGAAAACTCATTAAATTTTATCCTCAACATTGTTAGTTTATTGGTTGTATAATAATCTGTCGTTAATTTATTCGAATTTTTGACAACACGTTTAGCATATATCATGCATTTATTTAAAGATTCTAAACTTAGCTCACATTGGACCATAATAATCTATCAAAGTAACCATGAACGAAAGGTATAATAAAATGTGCACATACGTTTTTGCTTAATTGTGACAGATTAATAGGTTCCGGTGCTATGCCCCACACCCCCTATATATTTGGTAAAGGCGTGGGAAAATTGAACGGTACAGTCTCTTATCCCAAGCCCGTAAACGGTGACAACACAAAGTTTCTCAAGATGCTCAGCCACTAAATCGTACCAAAACGATTGCTTTCAAAACGCCGAGCCTTTACATGCTAATAAACACAATTTTTTTGCATAATACCGAGCCTGTACCGTTTACCAGCACAATAGATTTCGAGTTAGGTTAAATTTTACCCAAATTAAGTATTACGAACAATTTTAAATACAATTTTATCCCAGAAACTCGTGCAATCCAGCCTAAATCGACATCATTTATTGCAGTTCGTCATAAGCATGATATCATCCCAAGTAGAGAGAATTGGATTTTTTTAATAATTAATTAATTAATATATTTATCCATGTTCACTTTGTTCGTCTGTCGATTGATACTTTTTTATGCTATGCAAATTTTATATGCAAAAGAAAAACATTTTCACATGTTGATGTTTCTAGAAACTGTTAATGACTGTCTACCATATTTGTTTCAACAGATGTATCGTAGCCAGAATACCATTATTTGATTTTTTTGCACGCTCATAATCTGTAATTCTTAATGTGTTAACAGTAGCTTCGATTAATCTCTTATCCCACCTTACGTAACTTGTAGGACGTTAAATGTACCTACAGTTCATTGCTTGGTGCAAAGACTTGTCTCATATATTTTTTTGAGTCTCATAAATAATAACAGCTAGCGTCATTTAAAGCCGTTTAATTTTATAATCGATTTGTGTATATCTATATATTTCTCCGGGTCAACACACCTGCTGATTTCAACCCCCAATTATCACCTACTGAACGAGGCTAATCTTGATGCAAATTTGCGAATGATTTTTGGCTTAAAAAAAGTTGGTGTTCAAAACAAGAAAACTTCATTTTCAGTTGCAGTTAAGGATGCGATGTTTAAGGACGTATTAAACTGCATATCGTAGCCATGTAAAATTTGTTTGCTTTACATTTCTTGTCTAATCGCTAAAGATTTGTCAATTGAAATGCAATTTTCTAACTTGATGACTTACCGCGAGTTCCGTTCGCTGGTTTTTGCTTTGCACTATCAGTTTCACAAAGATCCGATTGATCCCCGTTTCCAAGTACGCATCTGTTTTGTCTTCGATCAGGCTGGGTGCGTATTCGTCCCTTTCTTCCGAAGGCTAAAAATTCGTTCAAACTAACCATTGGAAATGCGGCACTATACAATCATTTTTTACTCGCGAAGTTTCGGCGCGTTATCTCCAGCACCATCATCAGGCCACTATACACAGCACAATACTCACAATAGGAGATTTAATCAAACGTGCGAACGCAACTCGCGGTAAGTCGTCATATGAAGTTCGTACTGCGCAACAAATCTTCAAAACATTTTCCAGCTTCGCTTTATATATAATTTTCTATCTACGCTTTTATACCCAAACCAAAATTTTTATTCATGGGTTATTTCCTCATTCGAGGGTGTTCCAAGTTAAAGCGGATTTGTTGGTTGAAACAACTCCATCCCAAATACGCTTTAGTGGAAAGTGTTTGCTAGCTTTTGTGATCATCTGCTGCCTAGTGTGGCATATATACTGGTTTGTACATCAACTCCTACATTTGTAAAGTAACTAGAAATGAACAGAGGTAGATTATTTATCTCTGGCCTATAATATGTATGTGCGTTCGTGTGTGTGTGAAATAAATTGGCGTCAAAATGGCGATTGTGGGAATTTGTTATGCCCGTAATTCTTCGTTATATTATACCAGTTGAGAGTTAACTCATCATTTCCTAGTTTGATGTTAATGTATAGTTAATTATTATAATCAAGCTTGCGATCTTGATATAAGCACCTTACACATTAATTACTTACATATGTCAGTATAAACTAAGAATTGTATAGTGTAGAAAAGGCAATTCATTGCCTTTTCTACACTATACAATTCTTAGTTTATACTGACATATGTAAGTAATTAATGGGTCAGGTGTTTATATCAAGACCGCAACCTTGATTATAATAATTCATGGAGTAGACCGGCTTCGTCCTTATTGGGAACTCATCACGTACTGGCCAGAATTTGCCGCGGACAGGGCTCGAAACTGAGCACATCTGCTTCGGAATCTGGTGCCCAGGTTCAAGTCCTGTCCGCGGTTAATTCTGGCCAGGAAATGATGAGTTCCCAATAAGGACGAAACCGGTCTACTGGATAAATTGCCTTTCTTACAATATTAAATTCTTAGTTTATACTGGCATATGTAAGTAATCAGTGGGTAAGGTGCTTATATCAAGATCGTAACCATGATTATAATAATTTTTATCACCGTCCGCGCAACCAATGTTCGTTTACTGATATAAACGTCTAATGAAGGCAGCGTTTGCTTTTATTCCTCTTCTACGGTGAATTAAAAGTATTTTTCAGACATTTCACATTATACAACAACAGTACTGTGCTTGTCCCACACGTATGTCATTTACATAACACTTAGCGATGAAGCACTGCAGGAATTGAAATTTATCAACAAAAAAAAGCATTAGCACATGCTATGTTTTGTTGACGAATTCGCGTGTACTAAAAGTGAGGTTTACATGACAAATATATCAAACGAAATTGATTTAAAAAATGCATCTGTTTTGTTCTAACTCTACGAGAATTTCAACAATTTTGCTATGGGTGTGTGAATGACAGAAGATTCACAAACTTTTTATCCTCTATTTACGCGCTATTATAGCAAGCTAAGTGGCATCTAAATCTAATTTGTTGTGCTTTTTTCAAGCAATTAAAGAAAAGACCCTGGTAAAACTGAACTCATCAGTATGTTGGGCTCAATTTCTTCTTACGAGGTTCTAAATATAGAGCGATCATGCGAAGTGGTGTTCTAAGCTCAAGAAGTAATCTGCGACAGTTGCCACCTATCAGGCATCGAATTCAATAATTACGCGTCAATTTCAATATTTTAGTTAAAAATTTAGAACTGTATGGGCTACAGATCTTATAATTATTCAAACGAATTTATTTTATACTTAGATAATCGAATACAATATTTTGTATCGCGTTCTTGCCGATTTACATAGCTGCATTTCTATGTAATACACTGGAGCAAAATGGGATTTTTTAAGGTTGTTTGAGTTGTTTGAATTTCCTAGTTGTTCGTGGCTAAACCATTTCAAGTGGGAAGGAGGGCTTTAATTTAACGTGTTTTCACGGAGATTTGCATGATTTGTTTACAGTTCTACACAGAATAATCTGTTAGTAAGAAAACTTAGCAAAGCCCATCCAGCATGCGGTACAAATGACGAAGTATTCGAATACCGCAACTCAATCTATGAAGTGTGCGCTTTCCTTACAAAATAGCATATAAATAGGTTTAAATTTAGCAAACATTTATTCCTATTAACAGCAGATAAGTTTTTCATTGGACAAGAATTTGTAAAAGAAATACAAATAAAATCGCCAGTTTTCTTACTTTTAACACATGGTTGCGATCTTGACCGTGTCTGCTGATAGCCTTCAACGCAGCGATCACACGTTAAACCTGTTACTCCGACTTTGCACTGACATTGGCCCGTCTTAGGGTCACAAATCTGACTGTTTCTTGCACCAATCGGATGACAGCGGCAAGCTAATAATACATTTATTTAAACAAGAAAACAAGGTTTACTAATTTATTAAAACAGAAGATTAACCGTACCAAAAATGATAGCACATAAAATTATTTAAATTAAGGTTTAGATCTTGATAAGCATTTTATAATGTAGACGGGTTCCGTCCTTATTGGAAACACTTCACGTACTGTCCAGCTCTTTCCGCGTACTGAATTCGACTTGGGAACGGCTACTACGGAATCTTTTGCTCTAACCACTGAGCCAACATGCCGCAAACCACCCAAACTTTTCAGTTATATAGAAGTAATGTTTCTTAGTTAAATTTTTTTTAGAACTTAAGTTCCAAACAACCACCAATAGTCTGTAGTTAGTGCTCATTGGTTTGTGCACCAGATTCTGAAGCAGATGTGCTCAGGTTCGAGCCCTGTACGCGGCAAATACCGGACAGTACGTGATGAGATACCAATAAGGACGAAAACGGTCTACTGGATGAATGGCTTTTCTACATTATACAATGTTTAGTTTAGACTGACAAATGTACGCGATGGACTGGTGTTTATATCACGATCCAAACCTTGATTTAAATAATTGTCACCATCGCTAGCGTAACCAATGTTCGTTTAATGATAGTACATATGTTCGCTAATAAACGCATATAGGAATAAAGCACGGTGTTCTTTGTTCATTGACATGAAAAATGCCAATTTACTTCAATTTAGGAAATAACTCTTTGGTGATGTCTTTATAAGCATTATCTCATTATTCATTTAATTATATATTAAAACAAATTGAATATTAAAAATATTCGTCTAATATATTGAGCGAGGTAAGTGACAATAAAAGTAAAAATCAGAAACCCAGAAGTAAGCCAGGCAATTTATCGGTACTAATGCAAGAAAAACCCTTAAAATTGAGAATTTCACTTCCATTTATATTGTTGAAATTGACGAAAATTATTAAAACTCACAAATGGGCAGAATGTGTTTGGTCATCGTATTTAAACGTATTTGTATATTATTACTCAACAAACCGAAGCTCTAAACCGCACAATTACAAACATCGCACACAAGTCTGGATCAAGAATGTATATTACCTGAACGTTTCTTGTAACGCAGTTATTTAAAGCATTCGAAATCGTTTAAGCAGGGTAATTAAGTTTAAATATTTCATAGGCGAAAATTAAAACATGACAATAGGGACATAATTCAAATGAGGGGAATAGATTTTAACTGACGCGCCAATTAATGAACACCAAAATCACCGAAAAAAAGTGTAAACTTAAGATGCAAAAAGAAAAACTTTTAAAAATTTTTGGGTAATATCCCGAAGACATTTTTTCTTTTCTCTTATATTTGTTGCCAATTTAAAGACCCAGCATAACTGCCATGAGTTCAATAGGAAAATCTGGCCCAGTTGTCTACCAGTGAGCCCTCCTTGCCATATTATAGTAATGATAATGCTACTACTACTAATAATAATAATGACAATAATAATATTTTAAATTTATTTTCTTTTCTGCATATTCTGAAGTAGTATAATGCTTCAGCTCTATAAAATGTCAAATATATCGATAGAAGTAAATAAGCGGGAATTTGGACACAGCGTTTAAACGTGTAGCCTATAATTTGCTGTCAAAATTTGTGGCAAACTATTTATGCAGCATTGAAGCAAGATGAACATTTTATGCTTGGTGATGCGGATGCATTTTTGACGGGCTGAAATTTATCCTACACAATGGTTAGCTGAATACTTTACGAATATCAACTAATTGAAATGGCGTAAGATAGGTGCATAGATCGATTGGATGTCACACAGATTTAACAAATAAAATTTTTATAATGATATACTTGTTAGTGAGGCATATCTGTCATGTGTTACACATAGAATAAGTCAAACAGATACCAGTTAAAATATGATCTTATTGTCTCATAGATGAAAGCTATTCCAATCTGTCATAGATCAGTCCACATTTGCGTACAAAACTTCTCCGTGCTACACATTTTACAAAGAGAAAGTGCGTTGCTGATCGTTCGGCCAGGTACAATGCATATAGGATTAAAAAGAGATAGAGGTACTTCTATATATGAAAGATTAATTTCACATTTCATGTTCATTTCCATTATTCAGTTTGCCATCGAGCTCAGATAAAGTCCACAGTATGTCGAAACACATCCGAATCTAGAGTTTAGTTGTTTGCGATGCATTTAATAAAGGTATCACTGGTGCTTATTTGAAATTAAAAATGTGCTTCATTTTATTTTTACCATCAATTGCATTAAAAAGAAGTTTTTAAATCGGGCTTGAAGTAAACACCAATCCAACTTTTTTTAACCAGGTGTCGAACAACATAGCAAAACTACCGCCAGTCACACGTACTGACACGTTTTGACCTTCTGTCATCATTATCATTATCATCATTATCAGAGTATGAATGCAAACAAACCGCAATGCATATACAAGAAAATTATATATGCAGCTCTTATCTCTAAAAGTTTTGAATGCACTGTATATGACTGGAAATGTGATTGCGCAACTTCTTTTCAGTCACGAACATTAAATTTTTGCAGCTTTTCGCACACGCACTGCATGCAAAAGACATGTACACTAGAGGTGATAGTTTAATATTTCATTTTTCTATTCTTATATCTGGTTTGCAGTTTGATTCTCGCTAGTCAGATTGCCGTCATGCTCTGTTGAATTTCATGGAAGATCAAAACGCGTCACTAATTGTGACTGACGGTAGTTCTGTTACATTATGCACTTGGTTAGATACAATACGATTGTTACTTATATAAAAGTCAGAAAGTTTATTTAAAAAATTATTTTCACAGCATAATCGATTAATTGTATAACTTATTGCGACTAATGTTGATTCTACTTCGCACAAGTCCATGGAAATATATTTTGTTAAATGATATTTTTGATAGTGACCCCTTTTTCTCCGTGCACAATACTTCCCAACCAAAAGAGGAAAACAGCGTTAGTTAACCTATGAATGTATAAACTTCAAATCAAGGATTGTTAACTTATGTCTGGGGGTATAACAATGCATCTAATTAGGGTAAGAAGATGGAAACAAAGAACGGAATGTAAACATGAACATATTTAATGATCAGATCTTACACATCATACATTAGAGAAGATTAATAACATTAACCGCGATTTGTTTGGAAGAATATTAACATTTGGTCATAATAGATTTACTAGATTGATCAGAGAATCTATTGAAACTTAAATGAGAGAGATAACGTGATGAATGAAACAACGGTAGAAATTCACTATCTCCATATGGAACACAACACTAAACAACGGTAGGAAGCTAAGATGACATAAATCGGAATTGGAAATTCAATCAAATAAATGAACAAGAAAGGTGGATTATCATTAACTTGTAGGTGCCGAGGGAAATTATTAATTCCCTCAACTGATCTGTACAATTTTAAAAATTATTATTTGCTATATTTCTGTATCTATTAACTTGGTCCTGTTAAACAGCTAAATAATTATTACTGAATCTTACGCTAAATATTACCGTTACTTTGCAATTTTACGGTTATATTTCATTTAATAGGAAATATCCAAAAGTTTCTTTACCGGACTTAATTTATTTTAACTTATTATGGTAATTAAGCTTATTATTTCACTAAATATTTAGTATTTAACCTGACGGGATTTTGCGACAAGTTTATTTAATTAATCTTGCTCCCTATTAAGCCAGTAAGGTCGCTCATACATATATCACTTAACAACTTACTTGAGAAATAATTAGCCTGACGTGTGCAAAAACGGTATTGATAATAATTCCTGCAGCTTTTCTTTGAAAAACGTACACGTGCAGGTGATTGTAACAAACAGATTAATTCAAATTCTAAACAAATAGTCACACATGCACATACACATATATATCGTACGCATATATAGTAAAACGTTAATAATTGTTATGAGATCATTGCCCATCCAGTTAGATGGACGCACACTGAAAGTAATTTTAATTAACTGAAGGCTAGACACATACACACATATACGTGAAGCACACTCATCGAGTGATAACTCAATTATGTTGAAGAGATTTGCCAGAAATCATAGATAAAGCCGTTTAATTGAAATTGAATATTTTACATAATAATTGTCAAATTTCTTTTTCCGACGAGATTACAATTGACATGGAGGTTTGGAGGAGAGCCTCGCAGTACGTGATGAAAAATGTTGGCCGTAGACAAACAAACTTTTTTTGGCAGTGAAAGAATTAGGTAATAATTCAATTCCCTATCGCTCAAAACATTTCTTATAAACTTAATTGAATAGTTTATTTCTTTTTAATCCTTAAGATGATATTTTGATCAACTTTTACGGTTGTCTACTTTTTGATGTGGGAAGGCGATGGGATATATATATATATATATTATTTGGTCAAATTATAAATATACATACTAACATCGGAGCAATTATATTTTGATTTGATAGAGGCAATTCTGAACATCAGTAATTGGATAATCGAATTCAGATTTAGACACTGTGATAGTTTGTGGTGGTGATATGGAACGTCTGCTAAAATATTAAGTTTAAATCAAAAATAAAACGACTGTACATCATTATCTTAATATCATCTAAAGGATGAAAACGGAAAAAACTGTTTGAATGAGTGATAGAACACTATTTCGTCACAAGAAATAAAACTTTAAAATTCTTGAAATGCAATCACCTGTCGCAAAATTACTTAAAGTGATAAATAATATTAAAGCTGCTCGTGCGAAAACAAGCTATTACGTTAAATTTTTTTAAATACAAGTAAATAAGTGAGTTGAACTTACCAACTAAAAAAACTTGGAAGAAAAATACATCAATCAGCAGACAGATTTTGTTGGCGAATTTGTTTTTATTAACAATAAGGATGTGGCTTTGAAACGACTACCGGTACGGTTGATCGAATTACTAACCAACAAAAGAATTCGGAGATTGTCAAGAAAAGAATGTGACAACGTTTCCACCTGAAATTGTTATACTATATTACTAATATATGGACTGCAGACTAATTTGGTTGCGCATATAAACGAGTTTTAGTTGATTTCTTTCAACCAATTTAATGATGCATGCGAATGAAACGTATGCCTGTGTTTTCTGTAAAGTCAGAATAAAATCTTACCATTTTGAATAACGCACACTAACCATGTGTAGCTGTAATAATCGATAAAATGAATACTAAATGCAATTTAAGGATATCACGCAAAATACGACAATAAAATTCAGAATTGAGGTCCGTAAATTAAATGAAAAGCAAGCGACTTTTGAGGACACCGAATATGGCAAATTTGTTTGCATTTATTTTCAAGTGTGTCATTCATTTTTGAGGAAACGATTTAAACCGGCATCTAGCTATGACTCATCCAACGCAAAACAGTAAAACAACCATTTACAACCGCCAATAAGATCGACTGAAATCATTTCGTTAGCTTAGAACACCATACTGGCACCATTTGTGAAATGATAATGGAATATGATTTGTTCCAAATAAGCGTTCAATGGCGAAGACCTATTTCAATGTGCCATTTATTTTTTTAAACCTTATATTTCAGCTAGATATGCAAGCCGATCCCTTTACATCAAACCAGTTAATAAACATGGTATAACTACCATCTGTCAAATGTACTGACGAGTTTCGACCTTCCATGAGCATCATCAGGGCACTACGTCTAACCACCTAACAAGGATTGAACTGGCAATATATATATATATATATATATATATATATATATATACAAAATTAAAATGATCGGATTACATTTATATGTTTTTTATAAACCAAATATTTCATTACTTCTCAATTTTAATTCATAACTAAAACCAATTTCTGCCTTTATTCGGCTTTTTAATTGCTTTTTTTTTCTTAATTGCCGAAACCAGAAATTTAACTATTAGTATTCAAATCTCAGGGTGGCAACTCGTCCACTAAACAACCGTAATATATATATATATATATATATATATATATATATATATATATATATATATATATATATATATATATATATCTTATACATTCCACAGCAAACGAACATTATTATTTATATTTGTAAATTTACTTAGTAAAAAATGCGATTTATCATAATAGATATCCATATTTCGTGAAGAAAAATTATGTTATGGAAAATTTGCCATATTAGTCAAGCGGCAGATTTACGCTTGAGAAAAGTTTTTCAATCAAATGAAATTTCACTTTGAAATATTTTTATTTTTTTGCCTTAAGTTCCTGATTCTCTTATGTTAGAAATTTCAAGAGTGTTTTATAGAAGTCTAAGAACTGTTAAATAAGCCAGAATGCTAAGCTTGAAGATGCCACGGCAATTCATGCATTTCACACCGACATTTTCAAAAATAAAAACAGTGAATTACAGCTCTTGCCATTTGAGTAAAGGCAGTAAACGAAATTATTTAAACAATTTAAGAGCTCACTTCCGCTCTTACTGATAGTCTGTGTTTTTTCTTTGGTAAATAAATGCATTCGCGCTTCATTTAATTGACATCCAAAGAAGGAATTATTTATAAGAATTAAATTATGAATTTAGACAAGTGCAAGAAATATTATTTTTGTTTGCACAATCTGGACAACGTCTACTAATAATGAAAGCTTTCAAATAACGATGGAATGCGTGTGAACATTTTTAAATATTCTTTAAATCAAGTTTGCGAGCTTGAGATAAAAATCAATCCCATTGTGTTTAACGATTCGTCAATCAACATCGCATAACTACCCTCAGTCGCGCGTATTTAGATCTTCGCTACTCAGTTTTTTGCCGTACTATAATGATGATCATGGAAGGTCAAAAGGCGTAAGTGCGTGTGCCTGACGGCAGTTCTTCTATATTGTTCGACGACTGGTTAAATACAATGGGATTGGTGTTTACTTCCCACCACCCGTGCAATCAATGATTGCTTAATTATATATATATATATCTATATATATATATATATATATATATATGCTTCCTATTTTCAGGTTTATAAAACTAAATATGCAATGTCCAGAACTATGCAAACAAAAACATTTCGTTCGTGCACACGAATTAGCACGAAATTTAACAGGCCTCATATGAAACCCTGTTTAGTTGTGTTTCTTCATTTTGAATTTTGTTGGCAAATATATGATTTGCAAACAATTTATTCAGACCGTCTTTGCTATTTGAATTAAATTCATTATTGTTTTATATTGCCATTATAATGAGGAAATAAGATACACCAATTGGCTAAGACTATGACTAATTAAGAACCAAATTTATTTAGATCTACAAAGATAAGTACATATCAACACAAAAATTAATACTTTTATAATCCACATTTTAGGAAAACAAAAATGAATAAATAAGAATAGATAGATAGTTGACAAATAGGCCAGTAAATGTAAAAAAACAACACATAAGCAGAAATTTTATTCAACTTTTATGTGTATGGGTTTATTATTAGCTATGTAATTATTAGATTCAACGACTGCTAAAGTACGTCTAGGCTTGGAATACTTATATGTTGACTTATGAGTGTGGACTGGTAGAAGAGAGTTAAGTTGTACATTTAAGTAATGAATGAGATCCGATCATTCACATATGCCCATATACACACAAAAAACGACCAATTACCTACAAAACGCTCCTGCGACTGTTGAAAAAAAATATAATAGTAAATCAAGATGAGACAAGTATACATTATATTGTGTATTAGGTATTGCGAACCTAGTTACAAATTAGTTAAAATTGGACCAGACTGATAAACCAAAGTCAGCACGAACGAAAGGTATAACACAATGTAAATATGCGTTTCGTGCTCACTGCCGACTATTCAGTGGGTGCTGATATTATGCCATACGCAAGGAATGTGGGGAAAATGGACAGTATAACAAACATTCGTATAGGATAACAGTTAAATACTGTTTGTTGTGGAGAACTAATATATATGCAAGTGTGTATTAGGTTTTGCGAACCTAGTAACAAATTAGTTCAGTTGTGACCCGAAGGATAAACCAAAGGCAGCATGAACGGAAAGTATAATCACGGCCTGCCTCTGCGTCACTCGGCGACACATCGCGACGGTATTACGCCCTTTAACCACTACATTTTGCATGAATGTGGAAAATATGATGGTAAAATCCCCTAAACGAATGTAAACCTGCTGTAGTGAAGCTAACATCATATAAAGTCTCGAAAATGCGACTTCCACCTAACTCACTCTATATAATATATATAATACATATTATATATATATATATATATATATATATATATATATATAATTTAATGATGTCATGCTTACCGCGAAATGTGATTACTGATATCGATCAAGGCCAGAGTGTATGGATTTACTGGAGGAACTTTTATTCAGAAATAGTTGTAATTCTCAATTTCGATGAACTATGGCATACATTGATATACATCATGTTGGTACCATGTACCGACTCGGAATCCATAGTGTTAGCATCATGTACCTTTTGGGTACAATAATGTTGGTGTCGGTTACTGACACAATAGCCATAGTGTTAGTATCCTTTACAGCCTCGGTATATGTAATATATAGAGTGAGTTAGCGTTGAAGTCCCATTGTCGAGACTATATGATGTTACCTACTCTACTGGGGGTTTACACATTCGTCTAGGAGATTGTACCGTCGTATTATCCCACATTCCCCACCCAAATATATAGTGGTTAAATGGCGTAATACCGGCTCCATCTGATGAGTCGCCAGTAAGCACGAAACGAATGTGCATGAGATTATATTTTCGAATAGGATATTGCACTGTCCGACTGTCCCGCATTTCTTCGCCAAATTTATAGTCGGTATAGAGCGTAATACCGGCTGCTACTGATGAATTGCCAGTAAGCACAAAACGAATGTGTACATATGTTTATAACTTTCGTTCATTCTGAATTTGATTGATCGTTATATATGTTTTGTCGTAGGGATTTTCTAGCATGAATTTATCTCTGGCGTATAATCTTGTATGGTATAATAATATTCATGTATGTACATAAGAAATAAAATGTACTCCTTTCTCTTATTTGCAGCGTCTGGTCCGTATAAATTTGTGAAAAATTTTCAAATTATAAAACAAATCAGGCAACTATTGAAAGAAAAATTTAGGCCAAAAGTCTTAAGGCATCATTTGAATAATTTAAACTAAGTTTAAAGGCAGTATATAGAGCCAACGTAATTTAGTGCAAAAATTTGCTTCTAATCACGTTTGAAAAATAGTTCTTTAAAAAAACTATTAAAAATGCACAATTATTTACGTAGTTTTTTCAACTCATTATTTATTCAAAAAGTGGGAGGTCCGTGTCCTTCATAACGGAAAAATGGAGAAATGTAGAAGATTTGATTGGAAAGTAATAGATAAAAGAAAAAGAATAGAATTAATACACATTTATGTTGTTTTAAGATTTGAATACTTATTTTGGCGCGAAAATTTGAAAGAATGTGTTGAATGATCAAGTAATTAGCATAGTTTAGCTTCTTAATTTAAAATTCATGGTATTATTATTTTGAAGTAGTTAATTGCATAGTTTACCAGTATAGCAAATGAAAAAAAAATATTATGAGTTAGTAAAATGAATACGACAACGGCCTCATAATTTTATTCTTATACATGCTATTATAATATTTTTTCTCTTGGGTAACCAAAAAGTAACCATTTTTTATTACATTGATATTATTCCTTATGTAATATATTAGCAGACTTTAAAAAGGCAACGGAGATTTATTCATGTAGTAAAAGGGCGAATAAAATATGGAAATATAGAGTTATTAAAAAGCTTCGCGTTACACCCGATTCAGATTCAAATCGAGATTTTGACAGAAGCAACATCGAAGATAAAGTAAATATATTTAAATGAATTTTAATTTTACTCTTTCTCTCTCTCTCACACACACACATACATTCTCTCCCTCTCTTTCGCTATTCCTGTCAATCTACTAGGTGACGATTATCTGCTAAACGCTTAGTAAGGGAAGGATTCTACAATCATCCACATCACCGACAAGAATGCAGATCACACCATGTAAGATGGTCAGAATTTCAAGAAAAACCTTTTTGCTCTGATGATACCTCCGTAACCGGTGTTTGCCATCAAAAACTTCTAACGGTGTTACGAAATTGGTATGCATAGAATAAATACGCTAAAGAAATACTGTGCATATTGGAATAAACGTTTTCACATTGCAAATTAAATGTTAATCAATAAAGGAATAATTATTTATATGCAACAATGTTTTTTTGTTTTTTGAATGCGAAATAGCGCTTTCGAGGACGATGCAACAGAAATCTTTTACAAAAAATATTGGAAAAACAATAGTGTAATTTATTCAAGGTTCGTTAATTTAGGCAAAAAATAGGTGTCGAAAGCTAATAGCTAAAGTAAATGATTAAACAAAATATTTTCTTTAACAATAAAATAAAGAACCAATTAATTATTTTCGCTTGAAACGTTTTAGAATTTATCCATTTGATGATAACTATCGAACTGAATATATTTCATTTTAAGTATTTCTAGTTGTTTTGGTATAGTTTAAAACATTGCCTTTATGCACTCATATTCAAATTTTCTTGATTTAATTAATTTTTGTATTAAAACCATATTTGACGTGGTCGATTCTGCACCAAAAGCATGAAATGTTAATCTGAAACTAAATCCAAATATAAAACTGAATATAAATGGACGTACATTGATCGCTCTGGCGGCAATAACAATTATCTATATCTAGGTTGCAATGTTGTTTTATACGCCATTCCTTTTATACATACATTTTTCAGTATATAATAAGCATCGTAATATATAGAAATAGCATATAATTCAGTGGACTGGTTTCGTCCTTATTGCGAACTCTTCAAGTACTGTACAGTATTTACTACAGTCAGGGATGGAGCCTGGGAACATCTGTCTCGGTGTCTGTTATTTCAACCACGGAGACAGGCTTCCGCTTTATATATATATATATATATATATATATATATATATATATATAGCAAACAGAATCAGGAAGATCTGCTCTGAACACAAGATTGAGGAAGAACTGGGCTACCTCAGGAAAATTTTGCTAATGAACAACTACCCAGAGCGTTTCATTGATGTCAACATCAGACCACGGCAGATTCGTACTAGAGAGGATACCGTCAAGCAGGTTTTCCTAAACTTACCATTTAGAGGCGACGTACCAGCCTCAATAATTGCACGGCGGCTGAATAGAATAACTAAGGACAACTTTCCCAGTGTTAAAGTTAGTATGACATCTAGTACACAGAGAATCATGAGGTTGGATGCCAAAGATCAATTGCCAATTCACTCCAAATCATTCATAGTCTACAAATTCCCATTTATGTGCGGTAGCACATATATCGGACGTACAAAGAAGCAATTGATAAGCAGAATCCAGCAACATTTGCCCCAGAAATTGATTAACAAAGGCTTGCCACCGTCAGGAAAATCAGCTATTTCCGATCATATATTGGCAACGGGGCACCCTGTCAATTCGACCAATTTCACAATTCTACATAAAGCAAAAATCAGAAAAATTATTATTTATCTACGAAGCCCTTTACATAAAACAACAAGCACCTGACCTTAATATTCAAAAGTTTCATCAACATGATATTCTTATCGACTGGCCAAGAATAACAAAATTCAACAACAATCTACTAGTATCCAGCCAAGAACAAACAGGCCCTCGACTAGAATCAACAAACGTACAATCGGATTGGCAACAAACTGAAGTGGAAATAACAGAGGCGCATACGATGACAGAAGTCTCCAAACAATGTGAGCGTTTAATACTGTTTGTTGCGAAGAACAAATATATATGCAAGTATGTATTAGGTGTTGCGAACCTAGTAACAAATTAGTTCAGTTGTGACCAGAAGGATAAACCAAAGGCAGCATGAACGGAAAGTATAATCTCATGCACATTCGTTTCGTGCTTACTGGCGACTCATCAGTAGGAGCCGGTATTACGCCCTTTATCCACTATATATTTGGTAGAAGAATGTGGAATAATAGGACGGTACAATCTCCTAGACGAATGTGTAAACCTGCAATAGTGAAGCTAACATCATATAAATTCTACGACAATGCGACTTCAACGCTAACTCACACTATATAATATATATACCGAGTCTGTAAAGGATACTAACACTATGGCCATTGTGTTAGTAACTGATACCTTTTTTGAAATCGATGAGTACCGGATACTAACACTATGGTTTCCCAGTCGGTACATAATACCAACCTGATGGATATCAATTTATGCTAAAGTTCACCCAAATTGAGAATTACAACAATTTCCGAACACCTTTTACTCCAGTTAAACCTACTGATGAGTCGCCGAAACGAATGAGCATGAGATTATACTTTCCGTTCATGCTGCCTTTGGTTTATCCATCTGGTCACAACTGAACTAATTTGTTACTAGGTTCGCAACACCTAATACATACTTGCAATGTGAGCGTTTAACACTGCAATCGACACTGGCGTTGTTACCATGTGAAAACGACAACTTTGCGCAACAAGTTGAAACGATCAACTATACTGGGAAAAATAGCACTTGTATATGTAACAGTGAACAATGCGCACAAATGGTTAATTCTCAAGCTATCAAAACAATAATGACCAGATCTCAGACATCACTTTGCAATACTGCGAGAATGACCTTTACATGCAAACACGCATACGCACAAACACAAACGCATACACACTCACCAACTAGCCAAAACAAGAAACAGCAGTAAAAACGAGTCAGATTTGTTACCACTAGCATAATCAATTGAAAACCCAAAATGTATAAATAGGTATGATTGTATAAGAGATGATTAGTATTCACGAAATAAATGGCCTTTATCCACTTTTTTATTTGTGTTTTCCTATTTATAAGATATATATATATATATATATATATATATATATATATATATATATATATTTATTATATTGTAGACAGTAAAAAGTAAAAGGTTGAGTTATCGTTTATGTGCAATATCTTAATTTAACTCTGAAGGTTCAAACACGCTTTTTCTGCTTGCTTAAATCCGGCAGCAGTTTGTATATCCATAGAGCTTCGTATGCGAATAAATCATTATTGTTGTCGCATTTAGAAATTAATTAAGACACTAAGTATGGTCAACATACTTTCGGGGTCTCAACGATATGTTGCGTTATTGCAGACGTGGATTCACCATTTGATTTAAAACAGACATTAAAAATGCAATTTTCTTTAATTCTGGTAATTTAGCGTCTTGTCCATCGGCCTACGTAAGATGATTGGCTACTTTTGCATGTATATTGATAAATAATATTTCAGGTCGACATTGGCGGCTGTTTCTAATTAATTTCTGGTAAAGGCAATTGTGTTACCTTAAATAACACTCGTATTTTAGCTACTTTAAATGTGCCTGGTGTTATAACATTAAATTCATTCTGGGCTGTGTGAGAAACAGCGTTCTACTTAAATGTGATGTTTTAGTGCAACGTGCATCAGTTTCTCATGAGTTCTTCCTTTAGCAAATGACTCAATCAATATTCTAGTATAGCCATTGATGAGTTGATAAATTATTGGTATTATTTATTTATCAACATTTGAGTAGTAATTAACCAGTCAGTGAAATCTTGAAAAACGGTCACAAACTGTTGATAATTTATAACGTAATGACACGAAATTCATACACCGCGAAAAATGTGCAGACCAGGCTGATTTATGGTAAATCGGTCTTTTTAATTTACCACCTATCTGTATTAGTGCATTCGATAACGCTAGACAATCTTCTTCTAATGCTTTGACGTAAAACTGATATTCCTATGCGCCTTATTGAATCTTTTATGTAGTTTTTATGACTAAGACATATATTTTGGACTACGAATATAACATAATCACAACATATATATTGTGAATATTTTCATGTCTTTTTTAGTGAAGAGTTCTCAAAATGGCCCAAGAATTTCTTAGCTAACACTGCAACATAATAAACATGTTCATGGATATTTCAATTAGAAAATCTAGATGAACAAACAATGTTAAAATGCAGATCGCAAAGAAGTATTTGTGGAAAGTGCATTATAATCAATATATTAAGCAATTACAGTTAGGACGAGATTTGGCGCTCATTTTACGCAAGTTCGAACTACGGTTTGAAGGAAGAAATCTCCAAGGTTGGCATATTGCACAATTGACTTAATAATAGAAGATGTTGCCAGCATGAATCATGTGTGCATCTGGTACATTCGAATAGCTCTGTCTTTTTGAAAGAATATAACAGCCAGAAGAAAAAACCAGTCAGCATGAACGAAACGTATAATCTAATGTGCACATTCGTTTCATGCTTACTGGCGGCTCATCAATACGAGCTGTTATTACGCCAAATTTGGGTGAGGAATGTGGGACAATTGGACGATACAATCTCATATACGAATGTGTAAACCTGAAGTATTAGAGCATATAAAGTCTTCGAGAACGCGATTTCAAAGCCAACTCACTATATAAAATATAAACCGAGCCTGGAAATGATAACAACACTGGTTGTTTTGTCAGTACCTGATACAAACACTGTGGCTGCTGAATAGGTACATGGTGCCAAAAGTATGGTTGCCGAGACGGTACATGACACCAACACAATGGATTTCAAGATATACTAAATTTCACCAAAATTTAGAATATTAACTACTTTTGAACACCTATTAGTCCCGAAAATCCATACACTCAGGACTTGATCGATATAAATCATCTATTTTGGTGGTAATCATAACATCATTCATTGAAATATATAACAGTTATCTAGAATTAATATATACATTCAATCGTGTATTAGGCTTTGCGCGCCAAATATCAAATTAGTTCAAATAAGAACAGAAGGATAAACAAAAGTCAGCATGAATAGAATGTATAATCTCATGTGTTAGTATGAGACCACTATTCTCAGTGGTTATTTCTCTGCTCCATGCATTGGTTAAATATTAACTAGCTGTCTGTTCCATAATGACCGACCGTGAGTGGCTTCATGGAAGTTTAGATCGTAGAGATGCAAAATAGTCTCCACCTAAATGAACGGAAGAAAGAAATATGAGGTAATAACTAGAAATTTCATGTAGTTCACGCCATTGTTGGCGCAATGATATGAGTTGAAGAATTACACTAATATGGATCCCGAAAATTCGGAAAATTTCTTAAGAAGCTCCTATCAAGGTCGACATTGGTCTACTGGTCGAATTGCATTTTCTAAATTATACAATTCTTAGTTTATACTGATATATATATATATTCAAGGAATGGTATTTATATCAAGATTTCAACCATGATTAAACAAATGACTATATTTTATGTTAGAAATTTCGAGATAGATTCGTGAATAAAAAAGAATCGGTTTCATAGACAGCAAGACAGTCAGATAGTTTTCAAACGTTGATTAACATACATTAACAAAATCTAACATCATATAAGGGCAATAACTTGGTAAAAGTCACCGGTTAATACACAGATAACATTTGTTCACCTAGGTATATGAATGAAACTTTCTGTTATTTTTCTTATCCTGTAGAGGAGAAAAATATTTAAGCAATATCGCAAGCACGTGAAATTTAGGCGGCAGATACTTATTGCTTTTTATCATTAATTATAAACGGTTTTGTCAAAAGCCTACCAGCGAAATTTAAAGTTTTTTCGAGCAAAAAAATCTTTGCTTATATGTTAAGGAATAAAGTAATATCTAATGAAATCAGCTTAAGTCATGCGGTGATGATTTATGTTTATTCGAGTCAAATAAGAATACATTATCTGCAAGATTGACAAATTAAATCAAAAATGGGAAAATGTCTTTTTAAACGTTTGCCAATTATTATTGTTATTATTTGTTCATCAAAGAGAATTCAATGTGGAATTCTTAAATCAATAATCTCCTGAATATGGAAGCCAATTTTAACATTAAACTCAAGTCAATATTAAGCTTCTTAATATATGTTTGGAAACATAATTAGATTGCATGCGAAAAAACAAGAAAAAAATAATTTCACAGTAATTTAACAAACTCGTCAAAGTTTCTATCACAAAATAGCACGGACATGTTAGTTATTTTAGGACTCGTCAAAATCCAACACTGTTGTCAGTGTGCGGCTTTTAGCAAACGTTTAAAATAATTGAAGACAAAACATTTGTTTGAGGAATTTTAGTGATAAGTACCAATTAAGGAATTAATTAAGTGCATCGATTTGACAATGCATTCAACACACCAGAATATACTTTTCTTCTTATATAATAAGTTTCCCAGGCGTTGTAAATACTAAATGTTACATTTTGTAGAGAGCACACATACGAAGAACACATTAGACCAAACAATATTTTGCAAATCTGCCTTTTTAGCAATATATGTTGCGAAAATTACAAAAAGTTAATGTTCGTGCTCGAATATAAATTATTCGGAAGACGTTTCTATTGAAGTAAAATGTTTGCAAGACTGCTAGATTTGAGAGCGACATAACTGATGTTGCTTTCTATATTTATGCACACCGGTTTTATCCTCGCCAGTCAGTTTTCCGTCTTACTCTGAGGATGATCATGTTAGTGCTGCAGACGGTAATTTTGACTTATTGTAGGACTGGTTAAAAACAAGGGGATTGGTGCTTACTTCAAGCTCGCAAACTTGATTTCAATAATTAATAAGGCAAAACAGTATATATTTTAGAGATTGAAATATATAACTAAAGCAAAATTTCGCCATAATATGTAACTCAGTACGTGGTAAGGTACAGCATGATTTGTTAATTACGTAATTTATGTTTATGTAAAATTTGATAAATTTTATTCCATATCGTTTTACTTTTTGAACGCAATGTAGATAAATTTCAAGACTGACAATCAGAACCGTTATGAGAAAATTATTTTATATCTTGTAGTTTATCTTGGAATGCTGTGTCAAATGTCCAGATTTATGGAAATTTCATTTTTAGATATGCATTCACGCAGAAGATATTTGTGGAGTTTAAATTATGCCATCTAATGTCTTCTTCCTCAGCGAACTTTAAGTATGATTTAGAATAGCCTCAACGAATTTGATTTATTTTGTCTTTCAGGAAATTAGTCAGCTAATTTTTTTCTTGTTGGCCCATTTGAATTCCCTTGGTTTCATAATTTTTCTCATAAATTTTACTATAATCAAGGTTGTGAGCTTGATATAAACACCTTACCCATTAAGTACTTATATATGTCAGAATAAACTAAGAATTTTATAGTGTAGAAAAGGCAATTCATCACGTACTGGCCAGAATTTGCTCATAAATTTGTCCAATTCACGTTGCATGCTTAAGTTTCATAACCAAATAATGAAGAATTAGTTTAAGAAAGTAATATAATTCGGCCGATTAGTTAAATGTTCTTAATACAATTAATTTTGCTGTTCTACTACACACAATAATCATTTTACAATCTCTAATGTCAGAATTGTTTATCAGTATTACGAAATATCTACAGTGTTAACCACAATTGTTTTATCATTCAGAAAGTTTAATTCTGTGTATTATCTAGCGTAGGATATTTTTTCCTAGGTTTAATCAATTTAGGATTTTCCATACTTCATCATGCAGGTATCCATTTAGTCTTACAGAAGATTTTATTAAAATTTGCAATCGATTTAAATTTTTATACACGCATATTAAAGCTCAATCGCTTACCTTAATTTTAAAAGTAGATTTGATTTAATGGGATTAAACGGACATACGAATGTTTGAAATCGAACAGTCAAATATTGTTTATTGATACAAAATATATAGCTGTTTCATGAGCTATGTAAATCGGTTTGTTCCATAACTGAAGAAGAAAAACCAAGAGCATTTCAGGCAAACAAAGCTGGCGAAGGAGAAAAAATTTCTACATTAGTTGAACACAAATTTCAGAAAAATCAAACTGAAAACCAGGCAGATTTAAGTGTTTCCCATGTAATAATCAAAAAGAAGTTGTGCAAAACGGAAGCTGTCAGATGCAACATCATGAATCCGCAGCTAGATAAAAAAATTTACTTATTACAGTTATATTTTTCTCTCTTTCTTTACAACATTAACTATATAAACTACCAAATTTTAAAGCTGGTTTAGTTCTGGCGAAAAAGTGTCCATTTAAATGGGTTGTTTTGACCTGCTTCAGAAGAAAGATAAGTTTCCATGCCCAATTTGTTTTTAAATTTAAATAAAATTTGCAAAATATCACTTTTTATACAAGTAATTGTGCCTCTTTGAATAAAATAACAATGCATCATTTGCAACGTCAGTTAAAATATATTCTTCACCAGAAGATGCTTAAGTGTTTTGCTTTTAAGTTTAAACTTTTTTAGTTGCAAAGTAAATAGAAAAGGCCTGTAATTATTTCGTAAAATCATTTGCAATGGTTGAATTCAATTAATTTTCCGTTTTCGTGGAAAGAAAAAAGTGAATCGAGCGATTATGCAATTGATTCTAAGCACAAGGTATTTTTCAAGTATCCCACATCTTGTTTAAATATATTAATGATATTATATTCCAAATATACGGTCAGTGATGTCAGGAAAGCTGCAAAATAAATTTTGAGGCACAAAAATAAATTTAATGTTATCATTAAAATGTATTTGCGAAGGCAATTTTAAGTGATTTAGTGTTGTTTTCTAAGTAACTTAATAGACACAGTGAAAAAAAGTTCTAAATATGAGCTAGGAAAATGTTAAAAAACAGTTTGTAAAATTGTCCAAATATTTATCTGATGTTTTTAAATAGACCCGTTTAAATGAAATTACATTGTTTGTTTTATATATGTTTACTCTGTTTCCTTGGGAAAATATCGCAATATCTTTACGCACGTATATAATCACATGTTTGTTTAAATATGTGTGTGTGCATTCATATTTTTATGTATAGATGACTATTGAATCCGTTAGCAGAAATCTGAATAATAACAATTTTCACCAAAAAGTGACATGTCTAAATGAAATTGCTTAATTTTATTTATAACTGTCTATAGTGAATCCTACATTTAGAGGTACTTTATGATCAATACCATTAATGTAGTGTCAAGATTCTAAATTCGAGAAGCAAGAATTGAGAAGGTGCTTGAAATAAACACATGTGGAAAAGAATAATTAATAAATAATGAGTCTAAATTCCATAAAATATAGAAATGACTCCCATTTGTTCAGCATAAATTAATCGAATTTTCCTCAAAGCAATTCTTAACGAAATAATAGTTTCATGTCTAATAGACCCATCACTTTCCTTGTCATCAAAAGTAGGTGCAAATTAGATTTATACATTTGCTAGCTAAAACACACATGGTAAGATTACATTTAAATATAAGAAATATTGCAAAAGTCAAGTCATAAAAATAATTTAAATCTACGCGATATAGCATTCAAATTTTAAACTAAAAAATGTTTTTCCTGGGCACAATAAATAATTTACAACTAATCAGAAAAGGAAAAAAATTCGCTCAATTTCAAGTCTAACAATATTTTTGTCAATAATCAGTCCAATTTTCAGTTGAACGGAAAAATAATCCTTTTTTATTGATAGAATTAGAATTGACGAATCAACTAAGTAAGCATAACATGAATAAATAACACAATAGAAAAAGTTTTAAAAATATACAATGTTGCACGATAAAAAATAACAAATTCAATTGGTTTACAAGCTTGATCACGTACGCCCAAAAAATAATTTCTACCTTGCTAAACTGCAATGGATTTGGCTAATTTCTATAGAATATTTAATTGTTCAATGGAACAATTCTCTTAGCACTATTAATTTAAATTTATCAATTTATGGCGGAGGATATTTTGACAGACATTTCAACATTTTAACAAAAAAAATTTTTAAATAGAAACGTCATTAAAATTTTGAGTCAAGATGGATTTCTATTGAGCGAATATCTCTGATACAATTTTGGTTATATTATTTGTTTAAACACAAAAATTGAACTGATCGACATGAGTCAAACGTCCTCTAATCAAGGAAATATTTTTTCATTGAAAGTAGAAACGGAACAAGGTAAATAGTTCTTTAAATCAAGTTTGCGAGCTTGAAGTAAAAACCAATCTCAGTTTATTCAACTAGCCGTCGAACAACATAGCAAAACTACCACAAGTCACAACGCACTGACACACTTCGACCTTCCATGATCATCATCATAGTACGACAGCAAACTGACAAGCAAGGGTCAAACCGCAATGCTTATATAATTAAAGAAAAATTAGAAATTTGGTTCTCTTCTCTAGTAGTCTCGCCTACATTGTACTTGACTGTAAATTTCGGCTGCACAATTCCTATATAGTCACGAACATATCTAATTTTGCTTTTATATATATATATATATATATATATATATATATATATATATATATATATATATGCATTACGGTTTGATCCTCGATAGTCAGTTTGCCGTCGTACTCTGATGATGATCATGGATGGTGCGGCTGGTGGTAGTTTGATACACTGTTCGACGACCGGCTAAATACATTGGGATTGGTGTTTACTACAAGCTCGCAAACTTTATTTTAAAGATTATTAACACCAAACGTCGATTGTTTAAGTTAAATAGTTATATAAGTTATTTTGGTTTTTCGTAACAGAAATTATCAAATAATTAGTAATTTGACATAAATATTTTATAAAATCATACCTTTGCGCAACAAAGATTCAAATAAAACACTTCCTCAGCTGTACTGATATTGATGAAAATATTCGGTAATTTAGGTAATAAAAGTAGACTACCCAAGGAGTATTATACAAAATAGACTTTATACATTGTACAAAAAACAGCATTATTAGTTTTTTAATATATTTTATTTTTGTTTAACGTTAATGAGTGACATAATAATACAAATTGACCTGTAAAGTTATCTTCACTACATAAGTTTTGGTATTCTGCTTTTATTTTAAAATTTAAATGAATGTTCCCAGTTCATTTAATCCAGGCTACCTGTGCGAATCCAAGCGGTTAACGATGTCGTATTAAGGCAACATCCTAAGTTAGTGCGTACCAAGTAACAGAATATTTGAAATGGCACCAAAAGGATATACCAGTCACCATACACAGATGGTACAATCTCAGGTACACATGCGTTTCGTACATACTGGCGGTTCATTAATAGGAGTCGCTACAACGCACTATATCCATTAAATATTTGGATGATGAATGTGGGAAAATTGGACGGTACAATCTCCTATACGAATGCATATGCCAGCAGTAGTGGAACCAACATCATGTAGTCTTCAACAATGCGAATTTAAAGCCAACTCACGACATATAATATATATACCGAGCCAGTAAAGGACACCAACACCATTGACACCTAGTCGGAACATTGTACCGATACCATGGTTGCCGAGTCAGTAGATGGCGCCAAAACAAAGATTTTCAATGTGCCAAGTCGGTACATGATACCAACACAATTGATTCCAAGATATGCTAAATATTGTTTTCTGCGCAAAACTAATATTTCGGTGAGGAATGCTTGTCAATTGGACAGTACAATCTCATTTTATTATCCTTGTTGGATCATCCAGTTGTTTGCATTCACTTTCTTCAAGTTGGCTCCGAATATTTCGGCTGCTTCATCCATAGTGTTGGTACCAATTATTGACTGAAAAACCATAGTTTTCATACCTTTTACAGACTATGTAAATATTATATATAGTGAGTTCGCTTTGAAGTCGCATTGTTAAAAGACTTAATATGAATTTAACTCTACTACTGATGGTATTGGAGATTGTACCGTCCAATTGTTCCACTTTCCTCACCAGCATATATAGTGGGTATAGGACATAATACCGGCTCCTACTGATGAGTCGCCAGTATGCACGCAACGAATGTACAACTGAAATGTTACCTACCGTTCATGCTGACTTTGGTTTATCCTTTTAGTCCTATTTGAGCTAATTTGTTACTATGCGCACAATTTCTAATACAGAGATCTTCGATCACCATAAATTCACTTTGCTGTATTTACACGTTCGGCATTTGATTCCTTCTCAATCTAAAACAAACACGAACCCTTACACACAAAGATGGCGTACACTTGTCACGTAATTCATCAGTATGTGTTATTAGATCACTGTAACTTATTTCGATGAGTGTAAACGTGCAGACAAATAAAAACACACATACACGACTGTCGTGTCCACCTATGTTTGATGTTCCACGAACTTGAATATCGTTTGTATTTATTATTAACGTGTCGTCTAGACGAGCCTTAATTATGCCTAACTCGTCCGTTAAATTCTTCATTTGCGACGCCAGTGCCTGAATCAACGTTTCGACCCCATCAGAAGACATATTTAATTGTGCCATAAATGCTTTATTTTTACTCAATTATATATAGAAATTTGCACGCACAACAATAATCTATTTAATAAAACAAATTTACACATTAATTAATATATGTGCACATCAGCTCAACGTTGGCTTTTCTCATTGTGCTGCCTGCTTACTTCTTATCCGTGCGCTTCTGCGAGGAATTTCTGTTGAAATAATGTCTGCCCTAGATAAGACCTTTTGCTCATTATTTGTCTTAAAGGTGGCTATTGCCACATCTTCCCCCCCCTCAGGCATCGGCTTTCGCACTCTGCTTAAACGATCCAGTGCCACAGCTCGTGGTCCATCGGGCAGGCTAACAAAAACAGTATTGTGCTCTGCGTCCACCCTCTCCACGCGATACGGCCCATCATTAACAGCCTGCAGTGCCATGGGCTCGACCTTCGCTACCATTACATAGTCGCCGACCTTTAGGCGAGTGCGTGTCGGTTGCCTTGCATAGCTTTGTCGCTGTGTGGCGCCTACATATTCAGTTAACTGTTTTAGTCGTTCCTGAATATCCGCTATGGTGCAGCGCTCATGGGACCCTTGGATTACCGGTTCACCTGGCAGTCTTATGTGTCCTCCATAGACCATGGTCGTTGGAGCGAATCCTGTAGCTGTTGAGACAGTAAAGCGCATGGCCCGCTCGACCAAATGTAATTTGTCTCTCCACGTTCCCGGGCTCTCGTGGCACCAGCATCGCAGTACTTCTTTCATCGTCCTATGTGCGCGCTCAGCTGTCGCATTGGTTTGCGGGTGATAAGTGGCTGTGCGGGAATGCTTTATGTCAAGGTCTTTGCACCACTGATTAAATTCTTTCGACTCAAATTGTGCGCCTTGATCGGTAACTATAACTTGTGGTGCACCGAATCGACTGAGCCATCGCTCTTCTAAGCACGTTATAATCTTTTCTGTTGTGATCTTCTTCAGTGGTACAAACTCGACCCATCGGGTAAACTTATCGACCATGGAAAACACATAGGACACGCCGCCGCGAGCTACCGGAAGTGGACCTACCAGGTCGACATGCAGAAACTCGTTCCGTGCCGTGGCATTGAAAGCAATCGGCGTGACTTTTTCTCGTTTTTGTGGTTTACAACGTTGGCATGTAGTGCACTGTTGACAATAGCTACGTATTTCTTTGGACATGCCAGGCCAATACAATCGTGACTGCAATGTCTCAATGAGCCGCCCAGCGCCGGGATGTCCTAACGTTTCATGCCAAAAGGCCATTAATTCTGTTCTTATAGATTCTGGCACAAACCATTGCACTGTTTTTCCTTCTTTCCGCACCAACAGGCCGTTCTGTAGACTCAACGTTTTATATGGTGCAGATACCCCTGTGCCGTTTTTTAATTGATTAACTATTTCCTGACATGTAGCATCTCTACCCTGTTCTTCAGAGACTTTTATAAGTGGTGAAACCCGCACAGCGGAAATTCTGCTGAGCGCATCGGCCGCCGCATTCTCGATTCCTGCTCTATGGTGAATTGATATATCATACTCTTCTAGTTCTTCAATGGCTCGATGTACACGTTTCTTCTCAATACCTAATGATCTCCAATGCACTAGTGCTTTGTGGTCAGTAAAGACGTCCACGTGTCCCCCGATGACAAAATATCTAAACTTCCGCAGCGCCCATTGTACGGCAAGTAATTCTTTTTCTGTGACTGTATAGTTCTGTTCCGCCTTAGTGAGTGTGCGACTTATATATTGCGCAGGACGTCCGTCAGCTTGTAACACCGCTCCTATACCAATATCTGACGCGTCTGTAACAATTGACATATTACCTACTGGGAAAGTCAAAATAGTTGCATCTATTAATTTCTGCTTACATAGCACAAACGCTTGTTGAGCCTCCTCCGTCCAACGAAATGGTATCTTGGCACTAGTTAACTGAGATAAGGGCTGTTGCGTAACCGCCATCCCTGCGAGGTATGGTCTATAGAAATTCACCATACCAATAAACCGGCGCAATTGTTTTCTAGTAGTAGGCACCGGATAATCCCTGATAGGTTGTACATTCGAATCTAACGGCATGCATCCGTCCGCTGAGACTAAGTGCCCCAAGAACCGCACTTCTTGACCTATCTGTACCTTTTCTGGATTAAAATGTAATCGCCATTCTACAGCTTTGGCCAACATCTTCTGCAGCCTCACACGTAATTCGTGTTCAGTAGTGGCCCATATAATAACATCGTCTACGTAAGCTGTTGTACACGTTAAGTCAGACACGAACGAGTCCATCATTCTTTGGAACACTTTTGGAGCGTTTTTAAGGCCAAATGGTACCCGGGTGAATTGGAAATGACCTTGGGGTACTTGTACCGCTAACTTCCATCGGTCTTCGGGCCGCACGCCTATTTGCCAAAATCCCTGTTTAAGATCAAGCACGGCAAACCATTTGCCTCCCGCCAGCTGCAAGAACAGATCACGCAGAGCCGGCATGGGATATGGGTCCGGTTTAGTTACTGAGTTCAATTGCCTAAAATCAGCCGCCGGTCGGAGCGAACCATCCTTTTTCGTAACATAAACCATCGGAGCACGAAAAACAGATGTTGACGGTTCAAGAACGCCGGCTTCTATCATTTCTTGGGTTGCTCGAGTCGCTGCTTCTAATTTCTTGGGAGGGGCACCATATACTTTTGGTGGTTCGTAACCATCATTTAGTTCTAACCATAACTTAAACTGGTCGACCGTCGGCCCTGGACGCTCGCTACAATCAGGCAGTTGGAATATACTGTTATATTGGTTTTGAAGATTCTTCCACCACTCAGGCAGACAACTGGTCTCCTCCTGAATCTTATGGTTACCTATAGACTTTATTGATCTTATTCCTTCCGGCCGCGATAGGTATACACGTTTATTTTGACAGTCTATCGTCTTAACCCATTTTCTAATGAAATCAAGTCCCAATAAGGGCGTCTGCGTATTCGAAACAACAAAAGACATATGATAGACCTTTTCATTTATTAAAAACTTTGTGTCCCACTCGCCCACAGCCACCATCGATGCGCCCGATGCCTGACATAAACTTGCTTTCGTAGGTTTTATATTGTTCAATGGCCAAGTCAATGGTAGTACCGACACATCCGCTCCAGTATCCAATTGCATTATTACTGGCTGTCCGTTGAAGAGTTCTAAAAATTTAACTTTAATGAAAATTCTTACATTTGGCAGTGTTTCCCACACTTCCTTTTCTTCACAAGCCATCTGGTTCGGACCACTTTTTGGTTTGTTCTGCTGGTCTTCCTTCGATCTACCCGTCGGAGCCACCAAATGATTACTTTTTGTGCCTTGTTCTCTGCCTCCATTATTTGTGAGATTGTTCACCCTGTTACCCCACTGCACTGGTCGTTCTCGAGGGGCAGTACATGGGTTTAGTTGCCGCTTATACGCCGTATTCGTCGGAGCCGGAGTCCTTATATACTGACTTTGCTTCCAAGCCACTGGCTGTTGCCTTCTGTCGCGGAACTGCTTATTATGACGCGAAGAATTCAAATATGGTATGTCGCTCCTCTCAGATGTTGTAACTGTACCCATGCGTGGAGATGCAGCTGCCATCTTATTTGTCATTATGGCCGAGCTTTGAAGAGCCTGAAGTCTCTCTTCAAGGCCTCCTGGGCTGCTGGATATTTCTCCGTATCTAGTAGGATCCAGCAGCATGAACATGATGGCCTCATGTGGTTGCAAGCCTGGTAAAGACTCGGTAAGCTTCGAGAACCACCGCTTGATACGTGCCATGGTATCCATGGGCATCTCACCCTTTAATGGTGTCAGGCTGTATAATTCTGAGAACACTTCTTGAGGCCTGGCCCGGAAATGATCCAACACGCGTCTTTTGTATTCATCATATGTGAGGTCAACTGGCAATTCCAATTGGACAGCTACTGTCCGGTCCACTAATTCCTGTACAGCTACACGCACAATAGGTGCTTCCAATGTAAATTGTTGGGCTCGCACTGATGCTTCAAATTTTTCGAACCACAACTGTGGCCTTTCCACATCTAGTGGTGCCAACATCGGCTTAAACTCTGATGGCGGTCTGACATAACTCGTCGATTCGGCTGAAAACGCTGGCATATTAATTCCTGATTCCTCTTCGCCGTGGTCGCCATTGTCGTGTCCACCTATGTTTGATGTTCCACGAACTTGAATATCGTTTGTATTTATTATTAACGTGTCGTCTAGACGAGCCTTAATTATGCCTAACTCGTCCGTTAAATTCTTCATTTGCGACGCCAGTGCCTGAATCAACGTTTCGACCCCATCAGAAGACATATTTAATTGTGCCATAAATGCTTTATTTTTACTCAATTATATATAGAAATTTGCACGCACAACAATAATCTATTTAATAAAACAAATTTACACATTAATTAATATATGTGCACATCAGCTCAACGTTGGCTTTTCTCATTGTGCTGCCTGCTTACTTCTTATCCGTGCGCTTCTGCGAGGAATTTCTGTTGAAATAATGTCTGCCCTAGATAAGACCTTTTGCTCATTATTTGTCTTAAAGGTGGCTATTGCCACAATGACACACGCTTATTGTTTCTTAAGTGTCTGTAATTTACTTATTAGAACAGAATAAGGCAAATCAATAATATATTTTGACTTAATGTAGCGCTGTTTACTTCATAATCGTTATAAACGTTATTGGTTATCAATGTCATGCGATAAGTGGAGCAATATGACTACAAATCAATATGTCGAGCTTATATTTAAATTTTTTAGCTAATAAATGTATCAAGCTGTCAAAAGTTATTTTTTTAATTAAGCAATTTAATTCGAATGATGTTAATTCTGCCAAATATGAGTATATTCATAAGGCAAGAATAACTAATATAAGTGAGATGTTTTCCTGAAGTCTATGGATGACTGATCGGAATGGCCTTAATATATACGTTTAATGAAGAAAATAAGTAACCAAATTTAATTTGTGCATTAGAAGCGGGTCTTCAACTATACGACAAAAAAGTTGTAATGTGCATCTGCTACATATATTAACGTACAGCAAATAAATTAAATTTTACAAAAAAAACGAAAAGGATAAATATGATCTAACTGTCCAAATAAATTTAAGAATAAAACACATTGTCTGGAGTATGCCTAGTAAAGTACATAAAATAAATGCAATTCCTATCTGTGTATAAGACATAAAAATTATAAAAATTCTACTGAAGAATCATATGTCGTGGGAGACTATTTTTTTCTTGCGTGTGTAAACGAAGAAGCCTTGAAAACTGAACTTAAATTAGCTCATTTAAAAAAAAATATGAATCAATAAACTAAACGCAGAATTACTAGAGCATAGGATTTTTGTATCAGACTGTAAAAAATAAAATGAATTGCTTATTTTAAACAGTTTTTAAGTAGACCTACGTATTTCATATTATTGAAGTACAAACTAACTCGTTAGAGGTACGTCGTACATGTTAGTGAAGTTGACATATTTCATTTATCCTCTTTATTATGTAGCAAGTATCCAAATGTAGAATATTAATTTTCTTATCTAATCGCCCCGCAAAAACACAAGGCATAGAATATATAACTGTTAGATACTGTTTGTTGTGGAGAACTAATATATATGCAATTGCGTATTAGGTGTTGCACAACTAGTAACAAATTAACATTAATTGGTTGCGCGGGTGGTGGTAACAATTCTTTAAATCAAGTTTGTGAGCTTGAAGTAAACACCAATCCCATTTTATTTAACCAGTCGTCGAACAACATAACAAAACTATCGCAAAGAGTGCGTTGCGGTTGACGGTAGTTTTGTTATGTTGTTCGACGACTGGTTAAAAACAATGGGATTGGTGTTTACTTCAAGCTCGCAAACTTGATTTAAAGAATAGTAACAAATTATTTCAAATATGACCAGAAAGAAAAAGACAGCATGAACGGAACGTATAATCTCGTGTACCTTAGTTTCGAAACGAATGTGCACGAAATTATACACAATTGTATCTAGTTAATTGTGAATAATTGTTATGATGCCACTACAATTTCACATCGATGAGCGTACACGTGCAGACACACACATATACGCACGATGAACTCTTACCTGATGAGAAGACAGTTATGCTGAAGAGATCAACCAGTAATTACAAATGAAGCAGTTTAAAATGAAATTTGCCACTTGACAAAATGATTATAAAATTTCTTGGTGCGATCAGATTACTGTTGACACAGGGTTTCACAAATGGACCTCGAATTATTCTGAGTGAAAATGACGTGTGGGCAAGAAATCCATATTTTGCAAAACAACGATTAGATACTTAATTAAATTCCTGTTGCGCAAAAAAAATTATTTTATTGCGTGAGTGTTGATAACAAAAATATAAATCGGGTGTGCGAAATTGAGATCAGCACTAATTACGTTATATCTAGCTAGTCAATTAAAATATATTCTAGATAACTTTAGATGAGAAAAGAATATCTGATTTTTCATAATTTTCTATGTATTACGGTCGGATATTTGTAAGTCATTTCTCCATCATACTCTGATGATGAACATGGAAATTCGAAACGTTTCGTACGTCCGACTAGCAGTTGCGTTGCTATATCGTGCTTTGTGTTTATCTCAAGCTTGTGGCAAAACTTTAGGACTGTTTTTGATGAGTTTTCCATATGGATGAAAACGGTCTTCTGGATGAATTGCCTTTTCTAAATTATACAATGTTAGTTTATACTGACAAATGTATATAATGGCAGTTGTGTATATATCAAGCTGACAAACGTGTTTTAAATAATCAATTATTTAAACAATTGTTATGACTTTTCTTGCAGTCCGTGAATGGTTAATTCTATAACATATATGCATGTTAGCGAAACCCGCAGAAATGTAATGTGTGTGACCGCAAAGTAAATGTGCAGCCGACATTTACATCCAATATTGTATGAGAGACTACTTGATATGAGAAAATTAAATCTGATTTTCCGTAACTTGTAGATGCATTTCGATTTATTCCTCGCTGGTTAGATAGACGACGTGCTCTCATTATAGCCATAGAAGATGTAAACTTGTCAATTCGTGTGACCGACTGTAGAGTTTTTTTTTTTTTGCAATGGGTTAGATACAGTAGGGTTGGTGGAAATCTCACCCTGGGAAGCTTGATTTAAAAAATAGTTATCAGCACTCGCAAAATCAAAGTTTAATTGTTTAATTTATGTAAATTTTAAAAAAGACTCAAATATGCTGTAGTCATGAGAGCCCGGAAATTGTGCAAACAAGATATTCAGTCAGATTCATTTTATACGAGAGTACTTGAGTTGAGGAGAGAATATGTAGATTTTAATAAATTTTATATGAATTGTGTTTTGGTCATCGTTAGCCAGTTTCCCTCCGTGCTTTAATGAGGATCCTAGAAGATCTAAACATGTCAGTACCTGTGACTGACGGTAGCTTTGCTAGGTTTTGCGACTGATTGTATACAATGGAATTAGAGTTCATCCCAAGCATGCAAACTTGATTTAAATTAACGCTAAACCATCTGCTTAATCAATGATTGTATAATTGTATCACACGCACACATGTGGTGAAAGCCGCATAAGTATAATGTTTGTGACCGCAAATAAATTATGCAACCGAGATTCCCAACAAGTACAGTGTATGCGAGGCTGCTTCAGGTAAGAACGGGATATCAGATTTCATGGAAATTTCGGTTTGATCCTCGTTAATCATTAAGGCGTCGTTCTCTGATGATAATCATGAAACTTCGAAACGCGTCAATACGTTTGACAGACATCTGTTCTACTTTGAAGTGCGACTGGTTAAATACAGAAGGATTGTTGTTTATCAGAAACTGGCAAACCTTATTTAAATAATTGTTATCGCCATTTTCGCTAGCATTGATACGAGATTGATACACTGAATAACTTATATACCCGTGGCGAAATCCGAATAAACAGTTTGATTGTGAATGTAATGAAATTATGCAACCGAGATTTGCAATCAAGTACACAATATGCGATTCCACATGAGGTGATGCAACGTATATGCATTTTGGTTTGATTCCTCATTAGTTGATTAACTGTCTTGATCTGATAATGTTGGTGACTGAAGGTCGTTTTACTGTTTACTGTGGCTGGTTGGAATCAATTGTATTTATATTTATATAAGCGCACCAATTTGATCTAAATTGTTGTTACGGTCATTTGCGTAAGCAATGAATGTTTTATTTTATAAATTATATACATGTTGAGAAATATACAGAAATATTATTTTCGTGAATGCATTGAAATGTGGCTACTCAGATTTACGGTAAAGTAAACACTATGCCAAGCATTTTATGTGAAAACAGAATATTTCATTCTTTAGATCAAGTTTGCGAGCTTGAGGTAAACACCAATCCCATTGTATTTAACCAGTTGTCGAACAATATAACAAAACTACCGCCAAATAAATTGATTTACTGGAAGAATTACCGTTCCTTCGCTCTACTATGCTTAGTTTGTATTGACAAATGTATGTATAAAATTGGATTGGTATTTATGTTAAGATTGCCGCCTTGAGTTAAATTCATTTGTATCTTTATCCGCGCAACCAATGATCGTTTAAGCATATCTGATTATTATTTAATTTTACATGTCTAAAGAACAGACCTCGTCGTACTTTGATGAGGATCATGGAAGGTTGAAATGCGTAAGCCCGTGTGACTGACGGTAGTTTTGGTATGTTGTTCGACGACTGGTTAAATACAATGGAACTGGTGTTTACCTCAAGCTAGTAAAGATGATTTAAATAATTATTACCACCACCCGTGCAATAAATGATTGTTTACTTGGAGTACCTAGATATATGTAGCGAAAGCAGAAAAATGATAATGGTCGTGACGGCATATATATTGTGCAGCCGACATTTCCAGTCATTTACGATTTACGCAAGTCTATGCATTGCGGTTTGATCCTCGCTAGTCAGTTATCCGTCGTACTCTGATGACGATGATGATGATGATAATGGAATTTGTAACGCGTCAGTACTTGTGACTGGTGGTAGTTTTGCTATGTTGTTCGACGACTGGTTAAATACAATGAGATTGGTGTTAACTTCAAGCTCGCAAACTTGATTTAAAGAAAATAAGAAGTTTTCCAAGGCATGTTTCATGTTGACTATTATATGTTAAGCGTCCTCTTTCACCTGCCAGTGATAACCTGTTTTGATTTAAAATCAGGACTCCTTTTACTATTATTCTATTTAATGGTTCACGAGATGTATTTGGCAGAGGTATTTGGATATTGTTTCTATATGTTTCAACGTAATATGAGGTGAAATTATGCTTCAGATTCGGAATAAGCTGTTATTCCAGTTAAATCGGGCTGGAAACAACCTCGAAAATATCTAATCTACATGTTGTAATAGAAAAGGCTCTATTGTTCTGGCATAATGTTTAATAACTACAATGAATACATAATCAATCTAAACTTAATGATTGGGTAAATGTTAAAAACGTGCGCTAGCTAAAAGGCATAGCTTAAAATGTTAGTAATTGAAATAATATTACGGACACACTGCATTTAACGTCAGGTTAATTTAAATAGCATGAGGTCATGCGCAAGTCTACGCGAATGAAAGATAAAATAGCGTCTAGTCGTGTTTGTTGCTCCATCAATCTGACCATTTACAGGTGTGAAAAATTGGTTGTAATTCTAAATTTTGTTGAAATTTAGCATAGCTTGAAATCTATTGTGTTGGTATCACGTATCGACTTACAACTTTAGAGTTGATACCCTTTATAGGCTCGTCATTTAATGAGTTGGCTTTGAAGTCGAATTGTCGAGAACATTATGTGATGTTAAATCCACTACTGCTTTTATGAACATTCGCAAAGAAGATTTTAATTTTTATATTGTGGGTAAATGACGCAATACAGTTTCGTTTTGACTAATCACCATTTAGCATTATACGCATGTGAACATGAGATTATACCTTTCGTTCATGTCGACAATCATTTATCATTTAGGGTCCTATTTGAACTACTTTGGAACTAGGAGCACAACACATAATATACAATAACGTATTAATCGTAGCAAAATGGACTACACATGGATTATCTGTTATATATATATATATATATATATATATATATATATATATATATATATATTCTTTTGAAATGCGAGCTTTAATAAAATTCATTGTACCCTTCCTGTGTGCAAAAACAGAAAGAAATTTTATCAGATATAAGAAACGTTTCTTTCGCATTGTCTTCTCAAATATCTACTAATGAGATATATCTTTATATATAAATTGGAAAGCAAAGCAAGATGGAAATATCTGAATATAGAGAGAATGTGAAAAACAGAAACCAATCAATTTCGTGCGTCACATCCAGTTCAAGCTCAATGCTTGTACATGCTTCTTCTGCTTACATAAATCCGGCTGCAATTTGTTTATCCATAAGGCTTCGTATGTGGCTAGCTCCCTTTTGTTTTTGCATTTAGTAATTACATTGAATGCTACGTCTGGAGAACATACGTGCGATGTTTCGATGATGTGTTGCGCAATAGCAGACGTGTATTCACCATTTGATTTAAAACAGGCGTTTAAGTTACAATGTTCTCACATTCGAGTAATTAACCGACTGGTCGATCGGCCTACGTAAGTTGATCGAAAACTTGCGCATGTATATTGGCAAATAATATTTGATATCGACATTAAATTTTCGATAATAAAAATCGACATTAAAAATTTCTTTTTGTTTTTGCACACAGGAAGGGTACAATGAATATATATATATATATATATATATATATATATATATATATATATATATATATATATATATATACTAAAACCGACTAAAGATTTCGTGGAAATAAATAGCGTCTGTTTTGAATTTGAGCATTTGGAATGAGCGGTTATCAATTCCTGCATCATTAGTTAAATAGAGGTAGCTGGCCTAAAGTACGAACAATCGCTATTTAACCATACGAAAATATAAAATACTTTAATCGTACATTATGAATTTCTTCTATAATAGCAAGTTTTTGGTGCCACTTTCAAGCGACCTGATATAAGTTATAGCACAATGTTGGAATAAAGCGGAAAACTGTGTGAAGTGTAAGCCAGAATACCGTGGGGGTTAGATTTACGGTCTTCAAACTAAATGTGTACCGGTCTGGTCGAGTGGTTTTTTGGTCTTGCCAGGATGCAGGTAAATTGTTGTTGGGTTTTTTATTCGTGGCCAGTCGAGTAGAATATAATGTTAATGAAACTTTAGAAAAATTTACGCCAGGTGTTTGTTTTTTTCACAAAAGGCTTCATAGATATATAGTAATTTTTCTGATTTTGCTTTATGTAGAATTGAGAAATTAGTTAAATTGACCGGGCGCCCCGTTTCCTATATATGATCGGAAACAGCTGGCCTAAATATTCAAAAGTTTCATCAACATGATATTCTAATCGACTGGCCACGAATAACAGAATTAAACAACAATTTACTAGTACCCAGGCAAGACCGAACACGCCCACGACCAGACTCAACAAACATTCAATCTGATTGGCAACAAACTGAAGAGGAAAAAACAGATGCACATACGGTGACAGAAATTTCCGAACAATATGAGCGTTTATATCAAGACCGCAACCTTGATTATAATAATTGTTACCACCACCCGCGCAACCAATGTTCGTTTAATATGAGCGTTCAACACTGCAATCCGCACTTGCGCTGTTGCCAAGTGAAGAAATCAAATTTGCGCAAAAAGGTGAAACGAAAGACTACACTCGGAAAAATAGCACTCGTACACGTAAGAGCCAACAATGCGAAAATATGGTTAACTCTCAAGCCATTAATACAATAATGACCAGATCTCAGACATCACTTTGCAATACAGCGAGAAAGACCTTTACATGCAAACAGGCACACACACACACACACACACACAGACACAAACGCATACAAACTTACCAATCAGCCAAAACAAGAAATAGAAGTAAAACCGAGTCAGATTTGTTGCCACTCACATAATCAAATGAAAACCCAGAATGTATATATATATATATATATATATATATATATAATGATTTGTTTGTATTATGCTCACAACCGTAATATTAAAAAATTTACTTGACAAATAATGCATAAAAGAAAATTTTCATTTATTAGTTATCTACAAAATAATGTATTAAAGTGAAATAATTGCCAGCATTGCACCTTGTAACCATAATTGCGAAACGAAATTATTATCTTTACACAAAATGTCATAGTTGTTACTGGAATATATATACCCTGATTAAACTCGTATCTCAAATAAAGGCACAAAAATTCGATGGTAAGCTTACAAGTGATGCCGAAATTTATGTTCTACTGTCAAATTTCAAATTCAACATTAATGGAACTAAAATAAGTGCGAATTAAACCTAATTTCCCAACAGTAAAGTTACTCTGGTCATATTGAGAAAAATGAATCGAAAAATAAATCCGATTATCCACATTTGCAAGTTCAAATGCGTTAAATCTTTACAACCCGTAAGGCAACACTGGAAATTAACTCTGCTTTACATTTTTCTTGCATTAGTTACCAATTTACAATAAAATAAATATCAATCTTCAAAGCCACATGAAAAGTAGGGTTAATGAAAATGAATTAAAAGCGAACAGTTGTGCAAATGATGTACTGAGGTCTAAAAAGACGCAAATGCGGTATTACGAATTTTACTCCTATTTTCCTTACAAAAATTGAACATTTTTTAATGTCCAACTTAAAATTAAAGCATGAAAAAGTTGCCTTTATTTTGTATATCATTTAAGCAATTTAAACATTCATGAAAAGGAAAATCAAATTGAGCATTTTCACTGATAACATATATACGCAACCCAATCCAAATTTTTATAAGAACAGTGACAGTTTGACAAATAAAATTCGATTTATTATAAAAAGTTGACATTTTTCAAAGTTCCTGTCAATTCCAGCAACAAATACTGATTTCAAATTCCTAGTGCTACCAGAATTAGGCACCACCATATTAGCAAACTATTTAGTAGCTACCTGAATATCAGTAACGCGGTTTAGATCAATAATTCATTAATAAGACGACAATGAAACTTGCGTTATTGCGAAAACCAAATATACACCGTTAGGACAAATTGAGAAACTAGCCAATAAATATTTGTACAAGTAGGTTGCTAGTGAGCAAGTAAAAAATGTGTCTAGCGCAAACTATGAAATGCATAGTTGATTTCTACATATCAAATTGCATTTTTTTGAAATATCAGACATTTAATCATGAAATACCGGATATTAAAACAGCAGTTTACATGTGTACGTGGCATATCAAATGTCCTGGCACTTACGCTCATATAATTCGTGCATATGACTGATTAAGTGGGCGTCCATAGACCGCTATTTAATTTGCATTGTTTTGATATTTATCGAGCCTGCGCTCTGGTGGTTAATTGCATCTGATTTTAGCAAACATGTTAATTTGGGGGTTGAAATAATAACTTTTGGTTCATACGCTCTTACTATTAATAGGCCAAAACAAGGTGAGAAGCTAGTTGACAATTTGTTTCCACATCTTATTTATTCTATTTAAGTAAATTTTATTGCAACAAAGAGACAAGGCACTGTCGTTACATGTCTTGATAAATATCGAATTCTTTAGGTCCAGTTTACGAGCTTGATATAAACACCAATCCCAATGTACATAACCAATCACACAAAAAAGCAAAATTTCCGTCAGTCACACGTGCTGACATGTTTCGATTTTCCATGATCGTCATCAAAGCACGACGGCAACCTGACTACGGAGGATAAAACCGCAATTCATAAATAAAAGGAAAACAAAAAGAGATATGCGTCTATCCCTCTCTAGTAGTCACGCATACATGTTTTTTGTTGCGATGGATAATTAATCAGCAATGCTAAACAGTTGAAATTATATCGTGTTATGTGCTTTAGTTGTAGAACAGTCTTTATAAGCCAAGTTTGTTGTTGCCTTCTGAAAAATAAATGGAAATATAAACAAACTGGTATGCAGCACCGATCATACGATTGATGTCAAGTAATTTCTTATATTATATAACTTAAGTAATAAAACTGACAGACAAAAGTCGAATCATTTATACTATTTAACGAGCATTGTTTGCGCGGGCGGTGATAACAATTATAATAATCAAGGCTGCGATCTTGCTGTAAGCACCTAACCTATTGATTTTTTACACATGTCAGTATAAACTAAGAATTGTATATTGTAGAAAAGACAATTCATCCGGTATAACGGCTTCGTCCTTATTTGGAGCTCATTACCTACTGTCCAGATTTTGCTATGGACAGGGCTTGAACCAGCGCACGTCTGTTCTAGTATCTGGTGAACTAGTAACAAATTAGTTCAGTTGTGATCAGAAGGATAAACCCAAGACAGCATGAACGGAAAGTATAATCACATGCACATTCGTTTGTTCATTACAATACCACTTTCCCATGTAGTGTGGTTTCTGTTCAGTAATGACAGATTGGGGATGGTTAGTTGGAACTTTGGGTCTAAATGGATACCATATAAGCTCCACCTAAAGGAAAAAAGACTAACCGAGTTACATTAGTTAGTATATGATTGAAAATTGTGTAGTGTAGTGTGCGGTAGGGTGGCTCAGTGTTTAGAGCACTAGATTCCGAAGTAGGTGTGCCTAGGTTCGAGCCCTGCCCGCGGCAAATTCTGGCTGGTATATGATGAGTTCCCAATAAGGACGAAGCCGGTATACCGGATGAATTGCCTTTTCTTCACTATACAATGCTTAATTTATACTGACAATTGTTTTTACATAATGGATCCGGTGTTTAAATCAAGATCGCAACCTTGATTAAAAGTAAATGTTACCTCCCGCACATGCAACCAATGTTGGTTTAGTTTAATAAATGTTCAATTCATAACCATTTGCGCATGTAGTGTGGTGCCTGTTCTACAATGTGAGATTTTGAATTGTTTTATGGAGCTTTAATTCAAGTGGTGCCGTATAGGTTCACCTAAAGGAAAAGCTAACCAAGAAACATTAGTTAGTATATAAATGAAAATTGTGTAATGTGCGCGGCAGGATGGCTCAGTAGTTAGAGCACGAGATTGCAAAGCAGACGTGTCCGGGTTTGAGCCCCGTCCGCCAATTCATTACAAATATAACAGACAATGCAAGAATGATTACAAGTGTATGGTCACACAGACATACCCGGATAACTTTTTAGGTGCAAAAACAGTTTGCGCACTGTAAAATTGATGACAAAAGGCGAAATATTCCAATACGTGGTATCGCATATATATTAAGGTATTATTAGCACAATTGCAGGATAAATTCAAAGCATAACTCACGAACACAAGCTGCCTGATGACTAATCGGTTTCGACCAGTCACGGTAATATCCATCAGCGCACTCCTGACACCACTGGCCCTTGGTATTATGCTTACAATTTGCACAGTGACCTCCACTCACTCGGTTGGAAGACAGATACAACGCTGATGAAAAAAAACACTCGTTTGAGTGTAGATGACATTCACATTCTGAAGCAAAGTAAGAATTAAAATAGAATATATGTAAAAATATATTGTATATGATCAAATATGCATTATTTTTTTTAGAAATCGTAAAATGAGCCAGTGGAAAGTTGTCTCCATCATCTGTTTATTACTCGTAGCCCACGTAACAAAATCTCGCTTCAGCCCTTGAAAGATTATAGTCAAATTTATATTCAAACCGTTCTTTGAATCAACTCAAAAAAGAATAGATAGGTTTTTAAATTTTTTGAAAAGCGATAACTTGCACGCTACTTTCGAAAACGTTTCGCAAAATTTGTTTAGAACTGCTTCGAGCAAACTTGTCATACACCCCAGAATAGGAAAAAAGATTAAAAGTAGGCCAGAGGGTGATTCGTGTTGTATACAACCGCGTATTTAAAGACATCACATAACAAGGATAATTTAATTTAGACTATCAATTATTATATGACAAATAAATAGACAAGCAAACGGGTCAAATAGCAAGAATATCTAAAATAGTCATTTACAAATAATTAATTAGGTCTGCTGATATTGCCCTTTTGAGATTATTAAATCGATGTAACACTGAAGTTCCACACCCATTAATATACCATCTTTTAATGAAATACAAATATGAAATTGTTTTTATTGGTTGAACAGTTAGCTAAAATTTGATTGGCTGCCTTAGAGAAACCAAACCTATAGACACCGAGATGATTTACAAGTAGTTCAGTACGAGCGTAATCAGAACGTGTGTGTAGACGGTTAGTTGCAGCAGCATGATAAGGAAGACACACTACCATAGAGTGAGTCACGTCTCCACTGTGTTACTTCGTCTTCAGTACTCCTAATACCGCAGCCACATAAGATTACCAGATAATCTTATGGCTACCAGAAGTCACTCAGAATTCAATCGGACCGCCAACTATTATCTTGGAAAATGACAGCGACCCTCTTAAAAGCTATTCTGTTGAACAGGTTTCGCGATCCTTATGTGGCGTGACTGTATATGTTGTATGTACACAACTCTTAATATATATACATACTTGCGTTACAATTGGCGACCCCGCCAGGGAAAAGTAGTTCGTGGAGTTCCAAAATTTATTAGCAAAGTATTTAGAAAATATGAGCGGTTCCGTTCAGTGAATCTGGTATCTTTGAACCTTATTGATATGACCCTGCAAAATCGATAGGTCATCATGCAATTCGTTGACATACTCGAAACTATTATTTTTGAAGTCTTTATTTAATAGGTTTTACGACTTTCATCGTCGATTTATTTCACAGTTCAGAATTATCATAGTGTTATACTTGAACGCTATTTATATGAATGGTAGATATTCTTTAAATACATTTACTTTTATTGTACCTTTTTTATTATTTGTATTTAGATCAGCGCTTCGTTTTCCGTCTTTTATTTGCGTAAACATACGTTGCAACTCTCTTTGCACCTTCTGCTACAGAATTTAATTACACAAGACACGCCTTCCTTATTTACTCCGTCTGTGAAACCCTTAGATAAATGTGGGCTTCAGTCGGTTTTTTACATTTAGGCTGCCTATTTAATGTGCTTTCTTATTGCAATTTCCATAAAATGATCGTTTATCTGTATTTTTATTCTCTAGTTCATCTGATGCAATATGACCAACTATTCCCGTCTAGCAGTTTGATTAAATAATCGGAAGTATAAGTTATCGGGTGTCGTCAGCCAAATTAATGAACATATTTTCAACCTGGCATTTTTAATTATAGAGTTTTATGTAAAATATTTTTTTCTTTATGACCAGAGCATAAACCAGTTGACTAGCAAGTTTCAAGCTCTACCCAAAAATAGTGAAAAGCAGGTCAGATCAATAAACAGTATGTCAGTGCGAACAGACAGTTGTAGATACATGTTGAAGACGAACGCACAGCCTTTGTGCGAGTTACGACTAATTTGCGTATATTCTTCGACTTTACTCCTAAGACCGCAGCCACAGTAGGCTACCAGATACTTGTGTGGCCATCAGCAAGTTTCCAAAAGTCCATTGGACCGCACATAACCATCTGAGAAATTATCAAAGGTCCATTTTAAGGTCATTATTTTGACTTTTTTGCGGCTAAAATGTGGCGTGAATGCATAACTTTCAGTCGCGCTACATAACCGTTGTTTTACAATTCCTTTTTTTGAAAGGTATCTACCATAGCGAATATTCATTCCAAAGGTCGTGGAATAGAAATAAACACAACTAAAAATATTATTTAACCAATCACAAAAAATGTAAACTCTATAAAACAGAATGAAACGAGTCCATACACTAAGCCGTTTAAGCAGCATCAATAGCAGTTTTGAGTAGACTGTTGATTTGCTGTCATGAATCTGGCCCCGAGAGAAATGAAATATCACTGTCAGTTGCTGTACGCATACTTTAACCTACACCTCGCTCACGTGAGCAGGCCTTATAATTACGCGCATCATCACAACCAACTGGTGCACCATAAATTTACTATCAATATGAAAGAAGTCATCGTATCCCGATACGATACGGTAAATTCTGCCTTTTTAATAATAGATTTGTGGGGTAAAAGTCGGTTCTGAAAGCGGTTGTCATTTAAAAGTTTGTTGACATGAAAAAGATGTAAAATACATTTAAAAAAGATCGACTATCTATGCTATCGTTAGTCAATTCAAAAATGCTTTTACCGTTCCTTAACGACTAGTGCTTGGTCTCGGTTAATTCAGTTATAAAGTGTTGCTATACTGTGTGACTGGTCAATTAATATATTTGCTAGTAGTGTTTATTTATCTTCCTTCACTCTCAGCATAAAAACTTGCTTTATTAGATATTTTCTTTTAATCGTTGCCTTAATTTTAGAAGCGTCGATCGATGTAGCACCAATTTTGTATTCATATATTAACCATCCTGCTCTGCTGATTGTCATGGAATGTGGCAAAGGTTTAGTGAGTGCGATTGACCGTTTATCAATGCTGTGCAATTTTTTTAAAACAATAGGATTGGGGATATTCTCAAATAGGCAAACTTGATTTAAAGATTTTTTCACTACTCGTACAATCAATTATTGTTTAAGCATTCACCTATTTACTAAGTCAAGTTTGCGATCTTGATATAAACACATGTCCCAGCATGTGCATAATCTTGAACCTATGCTGGTAAACATCATTCGATTTCTAGTCCAATGTCTTAACAATTCAGCCATCAAGAAAGATTTCTATACATAATGGTACGTGTTTATATCAAGATCGAAACATAGATTTAATTAATTTTTATCACAGCACACACAACCAATGTTCCTTTTCCAATATTCCTCATCCAAATATATAATGGTTAAAGAGCGTAATACCAGCTCCTACTGAATAATCACCAACAAGCACGAAACGAATGTGCACAAGATTGTACGTACCGTTCATGCTGACTTTGGTGTATCCATCTGGTTATATTTGAATTAATTTGCTACTAGATGTGCAACACCTAATACGCAATTGCATATATATTAGTTTTTCGCCACACACAGTATCTAACTTTTATATATTTAATTGAATTATATCATGATTACCGCGAAATGGGATAACTGAGATCGACCAAGGCCAAAGTGTATGGATTTGCTGGAGTAACAAGTGTTCAGAAATATTTGTAATTCTCAATTTCAGTGAACTTTAGCACACACTGAAATCCAATGTGTTGGTACCATGTACCGACTCGGCAGCCATAGTATTGATACAATGTACAGTTTTGGAAACCATCATTTTGGAATCGGGTACTGAAACAATTTCCATAGTGTTGGTACCCTTTACAGGCTTGGTATATATATATATATATTATACATAGTGAATTGGCGTTGAAGTCACGTTGTCGAAGACTTTATATAAATTTAGATTTTCTTCTGCAGGCTCACACATTCGTATAGGAGTTTGTACCGTCCAGTTTTCCCACATACTTCACCCAAATATATAGTTGGTAAAGGGCGTACGAGATTATACGTTCCGTTCATGCTGTCTTTGGTTTACCCTTCTGAACATATTTGAACGAATTTGTTACTAGGTGCGCAACACCTAATACACAATAAGCAGTCGCATTTTTGACTTCACTTCTTTTTCAAAACTGTGAATCTGAGTTAAACGATAACATAGATGAACAGCACAGAAAGCTATACAAACATTACTTCCATTATAAATGTCAAACTCTAAAGAAGTGTCGGCCAAATTATGATTGAATGAGAAATTGCGTTGCAAAAGATCACTACACTGTTGAGTTATTAAAGCGTACTAAATTTCTTTGATTGCACTCGTCGTCCAATATATTATATCAGCAGCATCACCCGACTGTTTTAGAAATAAACATAAACAATAAATAAACCACAATTTGAATGTAAAGTATAATTTTTTTCCTGTTTAATTTATCCCGTGCAGGCTTGATGCATGTGTTTTATTTATAGCAAGGTGTCCGTTTAACACAAAAAACATTTGTACAAAAAATATGAAATAAATAATAGTACACAAAAAATGATATTCGTAAAATATGTGTTTATATTTCTGGAAACATTTAATAGCAATAACCGAACGTGAACATATTAGCTGCAATATCATACAAACATCTGTTTTTACATTTCTATAAGGTAATTCTACAATACGTGGGCATAATGCACACTTTTCAAAGAAAAGTTAAATTGCCACGTATAATAGAATTTCGCCAAGTAATTAATTCATTGTGTACTTTTAGCGTGTAAAAACCTCAACATATAAAAACAAAAAATATATTCTCACAAACGAAATATGTTCAAATATTGTAACAGTTGGTCTACTTGACACATACTTCAGTATCATGAATGATGATTTTTATGCATGCAGAAGTGTGCAAACATGACTTTGAGAGACTGAGAGCTTAGGTAGATGAACTACTTCGATTGGATTTTTAATCGCGTTTAAAATCAACATGTTGACAAAATCTGCGGATAATGACAAAAGATTGCACTTTAGACGGATGAAAATTGTAAACTTGAACGTTTCGATCTTAAGTTTGTTTTAATCTTAGGCATATTCATACTTCAAACATGTGGGGATTTGGAATACAAAATTTCCCATGTCCACAGCCGAAGTATTTTAAACCCTGAATTTCTGAGGAAATCTATTAAAATCAAGTTTGCGAACTAGAAATAGATACGAGTCTCTTCGCAAAACCTAGCAACGTCTGATTTCATCATCATCATCATCATCCTCATGTCCAGCCACACAAAAGTCATAAGTGACTAATGTTTCAGTGCTATATAAACATAAGGGGTGAAAAAAAGTATATAAATGAAAGCAGAAATAATATTCTAGATAAATTATTAGTGAGATTTACGAGAGAGTGAGAGGCAGAGAGAAGGAAAACCTATCTACTATGAGTAAGTTTATCAGGATAACTCACAGAAATGAGGCAAAATAAACCTTTCCACAACACCATTATGGCTAGGTTAGCATTCGGGCAAGACAACATCAGCAATACAGCTTCCTTGCGGATTTCACTATATCACGTCATAGCCAAACCAAACATTGCAGCTAACTTTTCACTTCTAAGAAAAGAAAGTTACGAAGATGATTCTTCTAGACATCTGCAACAAGATCGCCACTGAGCTCGATTCGATGCCATATCGCTAAGGGTTTCTAACCAAGAACTATGATTCGCACGAGGACCCCTTTGTGACAGACGAGTGAATCCTAAATTACCCAATTTGGATGTAAGTGACTTCAACTGTTGCTGCCATGTCAAAATCTGTCCACATTGTTTATTACGCCAATCTGGTGCTGGATGAGAGAACAGAGCTCTACTGGGCAATCGAAATGAGGGCGTACGATAAACGTGACTGAGACAACGAAGTTGATGGATCCTTATTTGTTTTCCTAACGAGGAGAACATATTGGCAGATACAAAAATACGTCTACGGATGTCAACGTTAGTTATTCGTTGTTGGTAACCAACATTTGCTATACTTCTAAAAAAACGATGATCAAATGCCTGATTTATTATCGTATAGCTAGAGAAAGAAAAGTTCTCTCGACGACAGTTACTAGGTACACGAGTTTTCATCAAAAATATTGAATATTTGAATAAACCGATGTGGAGGTGAGTGCGATGATCAAAATTAATAATTGAAATAATTAGTATTTTCAGTTCAGTTACCTTACTTGTGTTATGGTAATTAATATTAAATGGAATTATTTCATGAAATCTTCTTTATAGATTAACTGTTCAAATTGCCGTTTTGACGCTTTCTAAGTGAGGAATCTTGGAAAATGAAGATTGGAGTAGAGTTAACAACAACAGGAAATTTCTTTTTTGGGTGTCTTCTTTCAGAAAATGCAAAGAGCAGGCTCTTGGCATTAAGCCTTATCCATATCATAGGTGCGAGCACTAAATATAGGTAGAAGTGTTCAAACCAACATTTCCAGTGAAGTAAAATAGATTTAAGACAACTTGGGTGAGCACTCGATCTACTTCAGTCAGTTTTGTGTCGAGCTGTAAGGAGGATTAATGAAAGTTAAAACAAGTCTCTACGTGTAAATGAAGATTCTGGTTCTATATTTTGTACCAGGTGGAAATGGATTTGGTACTTGCTTCAGGTAGGAAAATTGTGTTTAAATATTTTCCCCCTTAAATTTCAAGTACAAATATAGACTATGTTTAATTTGATTATGATGTAACTTTCGAAGATGATGCTGAACTGAGAAGAAACAAATGCTATTGTTAATATGTATTAGGTGTTGCGAACCTAGTAACAAATTAGTTCAGTTGTGACCAAAGGATAAAACAAAGACAGCATGAGCAGGAAGTATAATCTAATGTGCGCATTCGTTCCATGCTTACTGGCGACTCATCAGTAGGAGCCGGTATTACGCTCTTTAACCACTATATATTTTGGTGAGGAATGTGGGATAATAGGACGGTACAAGTGATATTGTTGTTATTGTTGATGCATTTGATGATAGCGAAGGCATAGAAGCTGGTGTTGTTACATTATCTGTCTAAAACATCGGTTTGTTAAAGGAAAATAAATGGGGATTAGGCATCTAATTAATTCAAGCAATTTTAAATGGCCAATATGACAGGAAAACAACTGTACATTTAGATCTTAGATCAGCTGCCTTATCAGGCGTGTTCAATTGACAAATATTACCCTCTTAGTTGTTTACTTTATTGCATTTAGAAAACACTGCCTTCAAGTCACAATAGCAATAGAAATATGATTTAATGATTTAAACAAACAACTGCTTCTCCTCTGTTGTTCAATTTGCTGACTTGTGAATTGACTTGATAATTTATGCGAAATTTGCGATTGAAAATTGATCTTAGCCAACCAGACGCTTAATATTCCATGAAATTCAATTCAAAGTTTTTATTTTGAAAATCAAATTTTCTATGTAGTCTAGTTCCCTTTCATTGTAGTTGCCGGTAAATTTTCGCCACCAATCAAATTGTGAAGAACCATTCAACGCGTGAAGTCTGTCATGAACCTACTTTTCCTTTAAATGATAACCGCGAGGAAAATGCGAAATTCGACATTTTAGAAGAACTTTTCTAATTTTTCTAGTTCATTGTCAGATTTCTGGTCTGACCAGGTAACCTCGTGCCATTACAAAATTTTTTCTCAGTTTCCATTAATGAACTTGAACACTAAGTATTTGATTCGTTATACCATAAAATTAATAATGTATCTAAAGCGCTCTTACCATCGATCAATTTTTTTCTCATTTTAATGGCATGTTTGCGGAATTATGTAGGTTATTAGCTTACGGATAAATCTTAAACTTCACTTCTTTCTGAATTGAGTTAATATCTCAAAGTAATATGCAAATGCATATACACACAGACGAGGAGCACAGTGTCCAACGCATTAGACTCAATTAGATCGTAGAGCAATGTGGCTGAGAATTAATTTCTTCTAATCGAGATAAAACGCAACAGAGTGAAAATAATGCGTTCTGCGTCGATAACTGTGCTCCAATAATAAATTTGTTGCGTCACCAGCTGCCTTACACTCTAATATCCCTGGGGCTAATACAAGTTAGCACATCAAATAAGGAAAAACGAATATGGAGTTATATTTTTTTTCCAGAAACGAATAATGCGATCCCACATTTACCCGAAATGATCAAGTTAACAATGACTGTACAAATGTCTATTAATTTTCTGTCGTCATGTAATAGGGGTTATTGGTTAATGATTAACCATTCCACAAGACGCTGCGTAGAAATAAATTCAAACATTCAACATACTTATATAATAAAACGATATTTGATTGCGCGGGCAGTGATAAAATTTATTTAAATCAAGGTTGCGTTTTCAATATAAATACCAAACCAATTATATATAAACAATTGTCAGTTTTAACTCAGACATATAATGTAGAAAGGGAAATTCTACTAGTAGACCAGTTTCGTCCTAAAATCTTCAAATACTTTCGAAAATTAGACGTTGACAGGGCTCGAACCTGGGCGCATCTGACGATATGGTAGCTCAATGTTAAGCGTCCCAGACACCAAAGCAGACGTACACATATTCGAGCCCTGTCCACGACAAATCCTGGGCAATATTTAAAGTTCCCGATAAGAACGAAACCGGTCTATTGTTTAAATTGCCTTTTATAGATTATAAAATTCGCAATATGGACAAAAACGATTTACTTATTAAATTACATTCGCTATTTAATATTTAAAAATTATAAATACAATTAGCCAAATAAAATATCATCCTTGCCTGAAAACGTTTAATTTCTGTAATTTTCATTGTTCTATATGGGTTTTAACTTTGTCTAAGTAGGTTTTGTGTGATGAATTTGTATATTTGTATATTTTAGTTCTTAAACACAAAATATATAGAATAAAATAACGAAAACTATTATATATATATATATATATATATATATATATATATATATATATATATATATATATGCACAAACACACAAAAATGCATTTTTCGGAAAATGCTTTATTATGTGGTAATTAATTTTTGTTTAAAACACAAGACAACTTCCTTTAAAATAAATTTTGATTGCCGTAATTGGAATAAGTATTTATATATCAAATTGTACTTGAATGTATGAGTTCAACGCAAAATTAATCCGATTACCTCTCGATTAGGTAACACTTAAATAATACGTAGTTTTAATGGAAGCGTGCAAAAAATTTATTAACTTGAGCGTACTTTGAATAATTAAATATTGTTGGTACCTCAAAAAGTAATACTGATAAGTAGGACGTTGGTCTATTAAACAGGATGCATGGAAATATTTCCAAAACGACCGCAAAGGTCATAAATCGCTTACAAATTTTAAAGTGCCAAGGATAGACGCGGCATAAATAAAATTAATAATTTTCTAAAAAGGCAGAATTGTCGTCCGGAAATTGATGTATAAGCAACCAGATAAGGTCGTGGTTTAGGTGTGTTAAAGAATGAATGAGTGAAGCTAGTGAGACACTCGTCCAATTTTAAAATCATAAAGAAAAATTAATCATGGGGAAATTGGGCAAAAATCACAAGGCGAGCCTAAATAATTGCACATATAAATAAAAGTATATGAGTATTTATTATAATCAAGGTTGCGGTCTTGATATAAACACCTGACCCATTAATTACTTACATATGTCAGTATAAACTAAGAATTGTATAGTGTAGAAAAGGCAATTCATCCAGTAGACCGGTTTCGTCCTTATTGGGAACTCATCAAGTACTGGCCAGAATTTGCCGCGGACAGGATACGAACCTGGGCACGTCTGACTAACCAAGTTACATTAGTTAGTATATAACTGAAAATTGTGTGTAGTGTAGTGTGCGGCAGGATATCTCAGTGGTTAGAGCAACAGATTCCGAAGCAGACGTGCCCAGGTTCATATCCTGTCCGCGGCAAATTCTGGCCAGTACTTGATGAGTTCCCAATAAGGACGAAACCGGTCTACTGGATGAATTGCCTTTTCTACACTATACAATTCTTAGTTTATACTGACATATGTAAGTAATTAATGGGTCAGGTGTTTATATCAAGACCGCAACCTTGATTATAATAATTGTTGTGACCACCCGCGCAACCAATGTTCGTTTAATTATATATGGGTATTTATCAGAAATCACCGAGTAGGAAGAAAAACAGCTACTGAATAGATGGATGTAAAATTGAATTTGATTTATTTTAATCATAATGTACTAAATTATTTAGATTAAGCTTAAGTAGACAGATATGCTTTAAAGGATAACTCCCACTCTTGCATAGTACAGCATTCCATAGGCGATGAGAATTATTGATATATGTATTTACTCACAAATTTATTATACTTATTTCCTACACCATATTCATATAATTATCGATGATAGATTGTGCTGGCAATAGATCAGTTGATACAGTCACAGAATCCGTAGTAGACGTGGCCAGGTTCATGTCCGTTCCGCGGAAAATTCTAGCCAGTATTTGAAGAGTTACCTATAAGGACGAAACCGGTATACTGGATGAACTGCCTTTTCTACATTACAAGATGCTTGATTTATAATGCCAAATGAATATAAAAGGGGATTGGAGTGAGTATGAAGCTCGTAACCTTGATTTTAATAATATAATAACCGCATTTGTTATTTATAATTAACCTTATGTGATAAGAACGCACAAAGATCTAAATTATCAATGACATTCAACATTTTATTTGCCTCGGTTTGACTTAGTTGTCGGTCATGAGTCTTTGGTAAACATTTGATATTGTCAATCTGTAAGCCACCGAGTACACATCACTTCTTGGATTACGATGTATTTTATTCGTTGATCCACTAGGTATTGTAGATTTTTAAAGTAAGATTTGATCCAACCAATTTCAGAACATGTCTTGACATGTGATTGCAGAGTGTCAGCTTCATATTTCCCAATACCGCGTTTTGCAAAAGCGGGTGGCGCAAAGCTAAAACCCGCGTACGCAAAAGCGTGGCATTGGAAAATAACTTAACATCCTCATCCTCATTATTACTCACATCACAATTTCAACACAGAAGAATGCAAATTTTGGACACCTTGTTCAACCGGATCCATATAAACTGCATTAAAATATTTCAAGTCAGAGGTATTAATGCCAGTATCGTAAGACTTGGATTAGACCAAATAAGAGGATTTTAATAAATATTCGCATTGTCGAGACTATACGATGTTAGCTTCACTACCATAGGTTTACACATTCGTGTAGGAGGTTGTAGCGTCCCATTTTCCCACATTCCTCACACAAATATATAGTGGTTAAAGGGCGTAATACCGTCCCCTACTGATGAGTCGCCAGTTAGCACGAAGCGAATGTGCATGAGATTATACTTTCCGTTCATGCTGCCTTTGGTTTATCCTTCTGGTCCCAACTGAACTAATTTGTTACTAGATTCGCAACACCTAATACATACTTGCATATATGTTAGCTCTTCGCAACAACAAATTTAACTGTTATATTCTCCAACACTCAATTGACGCACTCTACACACACAGACACACACACAGATATATATATATATATATATATATATATATATATATATATATATATATATATATAGACAGATACGCCTACCTACGCAACCGGATACGAGCACTTAAGTGCTTGATAATTTTAGATAAGTACTTGATTAATTCCTTCGTGCACACGACTTGTTAAATGCAAATAGTTGAGCTAGTCTAAGTTATTGTAGATTAAACACACGCACACAGAGCCACACAACTTTATATAAAATAGATAAGCAGGCGTTAGAGTTAGACTGAATGCATGTCAATGTTGCGATAGTTCTATCATCTCCTTTCCATTGTTCTTGATTCAAACACAATCATCAAAATTCACTTATATTGATATGGTAACTGTGCGTAAATCTCAATTCCTGGTTCAGTACGCGGATATTGAGTGCGATAGATTATAAGGAGGGGGAACAAGCAAAAATTAAAAACTTAAGCAACCTTGATAAGGTCAAAGGAACTGTCTTAAAAATGAATGTGAAAGCAAGATAAATAATTTTGTTGGCATAACGACGTCCAAAGAGAGAAAGAAAGAGAAATAGGGAGTTAGGGGATGCGATCATAAGCAAATATTAACTTAAACACAATAGCACATTGAACAAATTATGAGAGGAACCTTCTATCTGTAAAGACTTGCAGAAGATCAAATGCAACATAAAATAATATGAATGTAAAAAGATAAAGAAGAGAATAAGTTATAATTTCATTCTAGATAGGGTGACAAATATAAAGGCAAAACTGACGGCGGATTTGCTGTTTTATGCGACGGGTTAAATATAATGGGATTGACCTTTATATCAAGCTCACGAACTTGATATAAATAAGTTATCCGTTAGTTTATTTATAAGATAATTAGACTTTGGGTATAAGTAGATGCCATATGAGCTCCACATTAAAGGGGATAAAACTAACCTAGTAACATTAGTTACTATATGACTGAAAATTGTGTGTAGTGTAGTGTGCGGCAGGTTGGCTCAGTGGTTAGAGCACCAGATTCCGAAGCAAACGTTACCAGGTTCGAGCCCTGTCCGCTGCAAATTCTGGACGGTACGTGATGGATTCCCAATTAGGACGAAACCCGTTTACTGGATGAATTGCCTTTTCTACACTATACAATTCTTAGCTTATACTGACATATGTAAGTAATTAATGAGTCAGGTATTTATATCAAGTTCGTAACCTTGATTATAGTAAATGTTACCACCGCCCGCGCAACAAATGTTCGTTTAAAGATAAATAAATAAACCAAAGGGTTAGATCAGAAGATTTAGAATCAGCATATGGTAACTCATTAATACAAAGCGATAATGTCACTGCAGATTGCACGCCATAGTGAAGATCCATAATCAAGAAAATTCACTTAGGATAATTGCGATTGTATAGCATTGAAGAATTTATAAAACTTCGAAATTTTCCTGTTTAAAATTTTGAAAATACTCATCTTTTTAGATTACTTGATTAATAACACATATCAATAACATTTTGTAGAGAATGATAGACTAACAATTGTGACAGAATAATCGATTGTAGAAAAACGTGTTTAAAGTGAAGATCTTTGCTAGAGTACCCTCCGAATTTTGTTCTACAACTACCAATAAGTAATTTTGCACATTAATTTCGTGCTCACTGGCGACTATTCAGTAGATGCCGTTATTAAGCTCTAAAACAACTATATACTTGAGTGAGGAATGTGGGACAAGTGAACGGTAAAATCTTTGTTACGAATGTGTAAACCTGCGGTAGTGGAGCTCACTTCCTATAAAGTCTTCGAAAATGCTATTTCAAAGCCAACTCACTATATATAATATACATACCAACAGTATGATTTCTGAATAAGTAAATGGTACCAACAATGGATTTAAACGTAAGCTAAATTTTATCAAACTGCAGAATTACTACTACTTCTTAACACCTGTTGTTCAGCAAATCCCTACGCTCTAGCCAACATGAGATCAAAACCTTTCGTTCATACTGACTTTGGTTAATACTTCTGGTACTATTTGAACAAATTTGTCATAAGTTGTGCAACGCATAATACACAGTTGCATGTGTATTAGTTCTCCGCAGCAAACATTACCTATTTGTTATATAAGAAGAAGTGATGCAAGTCATCATTCGAAAATCAATAATATTAGTAAGCCATAACACAGTGGAATTGAAATACACAGAGAGCGAACTGAAGGGATTGTTAGAGATATTCACGACAAATGGACATACGATAAAAGCGACAGAATAGAAAATAAATTATATTGTAAGAAAATTTAATTGTAGTGCGGAACAGATATTACCGGATTTCGAAATGAATAGAAATTTAAGTTACATCAAAATCAGCATGATATAAAGGTGTAATCAATTGCATGCACGCATTTTGTGCTTAAAGTCGACACATAAACAGAAGCTGGCAACTACGCTCCAGAACAGCAAGCATATGACTAACATTATTATTCGTTGCACCATGGCTACTGCGAAATGGCGAACGTGATTCTTCATTAATTATAAAACTACGGGTCCATCTAGCCAATTTGCTTGTGTGTGTGTGTGTGTGTGTTTTGTGAGATGTCAGAAGCCATTTTAAAATGAGATTTTGATCAGTTTGCCTTTCACAATATATATGAATTCATTAACTGCTATTCCTTTTCTCTGTAACCACTACATATAAACAAGTAATGATTGCGAGGGTGGTTTTGAATCAAGGCTGAGAGCTTGTGTTGAACACCAATCCCATTATATATATTTAAATTTTCAGTATAAAATAAGTGTAATGTAAGCTGGCAAGGGCAGTTCATCCTGTAGACCGGTTTTGCCTTTATTTGGAACTCGGCAATTACTGACCAAAATAAAATGAACATTGGTTGCGCGGGCGCTGATAAGAATTATTTATATAAAGGTTGCGATTTGTTTCAAACGCCTGACCCATTATGTCATAATAAACTAGGCGCTGCGCAATGTAGAAAAGGCAATTTCTCCAGAAGACCGGTTTCATCCTTAATAGGAACTCATCACGTACTGTCCAGAATTTGCCCCGGACAAGGCTCGAACTGTGGTAAATTCATTTTGGAGTCTGGAGTTACATCCTGTCCACTACTCCGTCTCACACCATAGTCTTCTTTTGGTTAGAGTAAGAAAAGTGTAGTTTAGGTAGTTCTTATTTATCTCCCATTTTTTTACCAACAGATAGAGGGTGTAATGTGTGTTTCTGCTGGACATAATCCGGTATATACGAAGTTTAAACAATCAATGATTTCGTGGGTGGTGGAAACAATTCTTTAAATCAGGCTTGCGAGCTTGAAGTAAGCACCAATCCCATTGTATTTAACCAGTCGTCGAACAACATAGCAAAACTACCGCCAGCCGCAACGCACTTACGCGTTTCGACCTTCCATGATCATCATCAGAGTACGACGGCAAACTTACTATCGAGGATTAAACCGCATTAAATATATATGGAAATCAATGTTAGATATGCGGCTTCCATCTTTAGCAGTCTCGCATGTATTAATGTTTACTCTTTTGTTTAACGCATGTACCTTCGAAAGAGATGAATCAAGACATTAGTTTGGGACATCGAATTGGAATTGTAGACGTTTGTGTTAGATGGATAGACGAAGCTCAGCAATTTTTGTGTCGATTGAACCTGAGTTGCTTTGTTGTTCCGACTTATAGTTGCCGAAAAGAGACTGTCAGCCAATTAACTGCCTTCATAAAAATCTATTATGCGAGAACTAATAACCTGCTTTGCTTTGAGTTAATTTTCGAATTTATTTTCAAAACATTTTTGTAAAATAGTCTCTAAATCTAATTATCAAAACATGATTCATTCGTCAGGCTTTTTTCGTTGTGGTCGTAATAGGTAGACAGTAAATAGCCCGCAGTTTATCAAAGTGACTATGAGGACGGATCGGCTATAGGACAGTGGAGTAATTTGTAGTGGTTCAACAGGCGTTGACCATTACATAACGAATTTCAGCATGAGCGAAGGACGTAATCATGTACACGCATGCGTTTCGTGCTTTTGGCAATGCATCAGATGGAGACAGCAATATTTTTTTAATGCTAATAACGTTAGTAATAAAAGAATTTAATGCTTGTTTACTCTTGGTTATAAATAACTAGCTTATATGAACTAAATTGCTACTAAGTGCGCGTAAACACTGTGAATAGTCCGAAAAATCCACAAATAATAAATATCTGATGCTACGTTCCTCACAGCCGATAATAACTTTCCGTATACATGTGGGAAAGTTTCAAACTGAACGCTAACGTAACTATTTTTTAGCTTCTTTTGGTTTGCTGTTCTCATGAATGGCGTCCAGTACATAAAAGCAAAACCAAATTGTTCATTTGAGAATGATTAAAAAATGCAAATATAACTAAAATGAAAATCTTGGCAAGGAGATTTAAAATTGGACAAATTCCAGATTGTCTGATGTTAATATACGGATTAATAGGGAAAATATCGACAAATTGGTTTATAATGCTTAGAACGTGACATTTACCTTTGTTATTGATCAACGCAGGACAAGGATGCATGCCTATCTTACCCTGAATCAGCTTGCTAAATACATAAAATGCCGCTTTGCTTTCTTATTCTAAGAGTAAATCGTTGGACAATAACAAAAGATGAATATGAAATTGATTGAAAACAAACTACGAATTTTAATAAAATGAACATCGGTTGCACGGGCGGCAATAACAATTACTAAAATCAAGTTTGCGATCTTGATATAAGCACCTGACCCAGTAATTACTTCATATATGCCAGTGTAAAGAATATATATATAATAATAAGTTAAGAGTATATATATATATATATATATATATATATATATACATAAATATATATCCACGTAAAATTTAGGGCATTATACATTATATATATAATGTTTCCATTTAATGTACCCAGTTTGAATAATAGGTACTATTTATATATATATATATATATATATATATATATATATATATATTTATGGTTTGAATACAAATGTGTATGTGACTGATATTCTACTGAGAAACTCTATGGTTGCTTATATGGTATTCATATAATATAATGTGTACACACGTATATAAAAAGGATGTATAATTAGACAATTATATAAGATGTGAGAAGATATTGCATGCTTGCTTAATGGATTATTTAGATATGCATAAAATATATTTTAGATGTATATATGTATGGATATTAATATATAACATGTGGATATATTTATTTATTGTTGATATATTATGTACTCAAGTTGAATCACGTCAATGTACCTAGTTGGTTATATGTATATACTTATATTATGTAGATGTGTATTTGGTTCGTACAAAGATATGTAAATGAAAAATAAAATTTATACAGGATGTGAGTAAAAATAAAGATAAATTTTGCTGAAATACAATTCGTTATTGTAGCCCCCTTATTCGGTGTTGCCCAAACTTTGCAGTGATACTACATCCTATCAGCAGTTTTATTCACCTCATTCTCTCTATAACCTATTAAAGGCAGGATGATTTTAGATAAACCGGAAATTGAGGATTACTGTGATATAGTGGAAATGGAAAGTTTTAAAAGATGTATGGTTTTTCGCAGTGCTGTCCTTCTTGTTGTGGATTTGATCAGATGTTGTGTGTGGACAATTGATAGTACATTATATTTGTAGTTCTGAACTTTTCTTCAATCTCTTTATTTGACAACCCATCAATTGAGGCCAAAAATTACATCAACTGAAGATAAAGAAAGTTCAAGATTTTACCGACCTATGAGTGCTATCAATTGTCCCGCACAAGAAAAATGCGGTCAAATCCACAAATGGAAAGTTTGTTGATCCTTCTACGCATCCAGAAAGCAATTTTAAAAATCGTGACATCCATACGGTTTACTCATATTTCTTCTTTAAATATCAATTTAGATTAGCGAACACATATCTACGGGCAGAGGTTCGTATTCGGGTGTGGGTATTTTCCTGTAAACATGTGAGTATAAGAGAGTATACATTAAGGTCGGATATTGGGGCAGACAACAAACATACTTTAGAAAGTAAAAGAAATATAGATATATCTGTATTAAATGAGGATTTAATATTTTCCACAAGTGTAAGTATGATGTCAGGCCTGAAGATTGGACTGCATATGAAGTCACGAAAATTCTGAAAAAAATCTGAAAATCTATATTCAAAAACATTTCCAGACAATCCTTGTAAGAATGGCTTCAGAGTCAAGAGACCAGTGTGAATACATCAATCAATTAAAAAACAAGCAGGCAGTTCATTCAGCATAAAAGAATGAAAATTTTCTAAACTGGCTTAATCTAAATTACCTGAACTGCGTTTTGACTAACGAAGTCATTATTTGTACGCGTCAAACTAATTCATTAATTTTAATAAATAATTTGTCTGACGCGTGCAAAAAGTAAATTAACGTCTGTTGACAGCAGTTTCGTTTTGATGTACGCACATGTGTATAAATTATATTTAATTAAATATTTTTAGTTATGTATACACATAACTACGCACATGCGTGATGTGCGCCTGTTTTATGATATTCTTTAGATCAAGTTTGCAAGCTTGAAATAAACACCAATCCCATTGTATTTAACCAGTCGTCGAAAAGCATAGCAAAACTACCTTCAATCAAACGTACTGCTATGTCGCTCGACGACTGGCTAAATACAATGGGATTGGTGTTTACTTAAAGCTTGCAGACTTGATCTAAATAATTGTTACCAGCACCCGCACAATCATTCATTGTTTAATTTTATTACCTATATTTAATGATATGACAAGAACTTTTATTAAACAAGCTTATCCTGAATACAACCAGAGTGGTTTGAATTAAAAGTTAACACGTGCGTGGGTCGTTACAATTTCTAATCTTATCACCTACAACAGCATGCAGTTACGGCCAGTGTTTCTGATTTAATGTTGTCCCCCCACCCGAAAATGGGAAGGCAACCTCAGTTACGTCATTGCGCATAGAGTGCATGAACTAAATATTCATCCACATGCAAATGGTAAATTCTTATTCATCTACTCTACTCTCACTCAGTTAGATGAACATACAGTTACAGAAATGTACATACACACCCATGTGAGACACAACCATTCAGTGAAAGAAATCATACGAAACGTTGCAAAGTGTATGGCATAAAATTTCTATAATCAAGGTTGTGATCTTGATATAAGCACCTGACCCATAAATTACTTACATATGTCAGTTTAAGCTAACAAATTCTGGCCAGTACGTGATGAGTTCCCAATAAAGACGAAACCGGTCTACTGGATGAATTGACTTTTCTACACTATACATATCTACTGAAAGGTCAGTCGCAAATATAAATGATATGACCAGAGAAAATATCGCGCTTGCTTGAGGATGGACCCACTGAAGAAGGTGGCAGATACCGGCAGCCGAAATATTTTGCACAAAGAAAACAACTGGAATGGTTACTCCGTTAGTCAAAACGCATATCAGATAATTCATTCATCAGACTGGTTTCCAACTCATTTGTAACTCTTCAACGACCATCTGGCATTTTGCAGCGAAATAGGCAAGATGGCTTATTGGATCGAGCACCAAACTCCGATGCCGCGAAGCTCATGTTCGAACCCTATCCCCATAAAATTCTGGACAGTCATTGAAGAATTTCCAATAAGGACAAACCCGGTCTACTGGTTAAATTCATAACGGTTAGATTTTGTTTATGGCGGTGAACTAATATATATGTTATTTTGTAGAAGGTTGCGCACCTAGTAACAAACGATTTCAAGTATGACCATAAGGATAAACTAAAGTAAGCATGAACCTAAATTATTATCTCGTGCACATTCGTTTCGAGCTTACAGGCCACTCATTAGTAAGAGCTGGTATTACGCCCTTTCCTCAACAAAATAAGTTGTGGGTAAAGGGTGTAATACCGGTTCCTACTGGTGAGTCGCCAGTAAGCATGAAAGAATATACACGAGATTATACTTTTCGTTCATGCTGTCTTTGGTTTATCTTTCTGGTCATATTTGAACTAATTTGTTACTAGGTTCGCAACACCTAATACACAATTACTAGATAAATTGCCTTTTAGACATTAAACTAGTTAGGTTATACCGAAAAATGTATGAAAATCATGGGATTTAACAATATAGGGGTTGGTTTTAATATCAAGATCACAAAATTGATTTAAATAATTGCTATCACAGCTCGCGTAATTGTTGATCGCTTAAAGTACGAATTAGCCATGTGAGTCTTGGTCTTTCTTCAAATTTATACGTTATGACAAATTTTATTAAATTAAGAAATCAGTTCAAAATGAAAACAAATTAAACAGCATAGAATAAATGTGTTAATGTAAGATACTCATTTGGCATATGCTGCAGATTTTCTGATCCATATACTCCCAAAATTAAACAACGATTGTCGTTAAAATCAAAATATCTGACAAGATATATCCTATATCGCATATCATTTCTATTAAAATCTATTTAGAAATTTATTATGACACTTATTAATCGCGAAAATTGCACGGAGATAAGCAGTCATTGATTCCGCAAATTGAGAGCTATCAGTTTAATTAAATTTGAGAGCCTTATGCAAGTACTATTCCCTTTAAATTTAACCAGTGGCAAAAAAGTAAAACTACCAGCAATCACAGACAGTGACGCGATTCGACCTTCCATGATCATCAGAATTTACGACGATAAAAGAAAATCGAATTTGGATATGCGGCTCTCACCTCTAGTAGTCTCGAACACATTGAAGTTAACAAGAATTGTCGGCTGTACATTTATTTTCTACTCAGAGAGAAAATCTTTCTGTAACTTTCGTTACACGTATATAGGACATACAATTGAACAATCATTGATTGCGCGGGTGGGGATAAAAATTGTTTAAATAAAGTTTGCGAGTTTGATATAAAAACCAGTCCAACACATTTAAAGAATTCCTCCGAATTGCTTATGTGATGGTGATAACAATTCTTTACAACAAGTTAGCAAGTTTTATATAGGCACCAATCCCATTTTATTTAAGGAATTACACAGAATTAGTGATTTTACCGAGATATTGAAGAACTAATGCATAAGCATTTACATATTAGAGTTCAGATCAGGATTGAGAGCACTGACCAATATGAACAATACATGAAATACAAATTAACTCCTACGGTTCCTGTTTACTGTAGTCTACGTAATGAACGTCGTAAGCCTACAGATCTATTGGTTGAGTAAATGTGATAAATTGTATGATACAGTTGTCCTACATTTGATTGCACTAAAACACTATGATTTCTACTGATGAGCAGCCCGTAAGCACGAGACGCAAACTCTTGGAAGATCACCCACATTTTCTCTTGATAACATGTGTTCACCATGGTCCTATGAATCAACTGGTCAAATTATGCAAAATTTCTGATAAAAAAGCTGCAATGAATACACGAATCATGTACTGCTTTAGTGACCGCGTTTCCGTACAAATATATATTAGCTTGATTGCGCATATCTAAATTTTATTTCCATATATATTTAATGCGGTTTGATCCTCGATAGTCAGTTTTCCGTCGTACTCTGATGATGATCATGGAAGGTCGAAACGCGTCAGATCGTTGCAGCTGGCGGTAGTTTTGTTATATTGTTCGACGACTGGTTAAATACAATGGGATTAGTGTTTACTTCAAGCTCGCAAACATGATTGCACTACGACCACCAAGTAATCAATTATTATAAATTGTATTGCCTATATATGTATATGTATAGCTGTAAAGTTATTAATGTTCGTAATCGTATAGATATTGTGCAGCCGACATTTCCAGTCAAGTTCAATGTATGAGACTGTTAGAGGTGAGAGGCGCATATCTTAATTTGATTTCCGTATATATTAAATGCGGTTTGATCCTTGCTAGCTAGTTTGCCATAGTACTCTTGTGATGATCATGGAAGGTCGAAACGCGTCAGTGCGTTGCGACTGGCGGTAGTTTTGTTATGTTGTTCGACGAATGGTTAAATAAAATGGGATTGGTGTTTACTTCAAGCTCGCAAACTTTATTTAAAGAATATATTAGCTTATAAGGATTTCTAGGTAAATGCCTAAATACCACAACCCCACACTACAAAAATAACGCCCACACAATCCATCGTGTGTTTCTATGCAATAAGGCTAAAGATCACTCGATGAAAGCACTAATACAAGAAAATTGTTTATAATAACTCAAAACACGTCCTTAATTTTGATGCTGAACCAATAGTCAGGTCAGAAATGCAATGCTTCCATGCAACGTTGTGATACTAGTGGTTTAAGCCAAATCTGTTCCCTGAAAATGCACTTTGATTGAATAGTTTTATTTTTCAGTCATAAAGTATTTGACATATTTAGTAAGAATCGCAAGTTTCCATGTACTGCACAGCTGTTAAATTGAGTGTATGTGGTTATCTCGTGTACACAAACGTAAAATAATATATTAAATTATTGATTATAAGTTAAACCTTAACGAAATTGGCTAACTGTAATAAATATTATTCAACAGCATTAAAAAATTTCGTTTTTGAGTTTGATATAAAGACAATTTCCATTGTACTTAACCAAACGTGCAACATAATTTACCGTTACTCACACATTTTGGCGCGTTTTAGCTGCTATGAACCTCAGCGGAACACGGTGGCATATTGACTAGCGAGAATCAGCCAATCGCAATGCATATATAAGGAAAGTAAAATTAAAATGCGATCTCACCTCTTGTAGTCTAGCATAAATTTTAATTGAAGGAAATTTCTATATATTCACTAACAATTTTTTTAAGAATTTTGGTAACTTATATCAATCATTAATTCCACGGATGGGCATAAAAATTTATTAATTGATGTCTCCAGAATTGAATTGAAAACCAATCCAAATATATCTCAAAAAAGCAAGAAAGCATAGCACAGCGACCGTCGGTCACATGTAAGGATTTGTTCCAACCTTCCATGGCATAATTAAAACGCAATAAATATCCTATATGGAGAATCAGATATGCAGTAATCAGGAATTATTTACAATTTGCAGTTTCATTATCGGAAGCCGAAGGTTTTGATTGTATTTTAATTCTTAAAACAAAATTATTTGCTTAATAACTACTGCCTGCTGTAGATCATCTTTTATACTATGACAATTATATGCTTAAAATTTCTGAACATATTATGCATTCATTGTTGTGGTGAAATATATACAATTGTGTAATTGTTATTGAATAGCAATTATTTAATAGAGGTTGCGATTTTGATTTAAACACAAATCGCATAATATACATACGCTTGTCAGTATAAACTAATCATTGGGTAATGGAGAAAAGAAATTCATCCAGCAGACCGGTTTTGTACTTATTTGGAACCCTTCAAGTACTAACCAGTACTTGCCTCGGACATCACTCCAATCTGAGCACGTCTGCTTCGGAATATGTTTCTCTATCCACTGAGCTCTAATCACATATAATAGATGGTTATTTGGATCTTTAGGTCCACCGTGCGCTATATACAATTTTTTAGTTTTATACTAACTAATGTTTCTTGATTAGTCTGTCCTTTAGTTGCTGCCTATATATGACATATTTGTAGAAGTAAAGTTCCAACTGATCACCTAAAATCTGTTACTATAGAACATACATTACGCTACCTGGAGAATGTTATTGTACTGAACATTTACGTAACTAATGGAACATTCTGGACTGTACGTGAAGTTCTCAATTAGGACTAAACCGGTCTACTCGATGAATTGCATTTTCGATATTATACAATTACTAGTCAATACGGATAAATTTATGTGTATACTGGAACTGGTGATTTTATCAAGATCGCTAACTTGATTTAAATAGATTTTATCACCGCCCACACAAACAATTTTCGTCGTGCCTAATAGCCACTCATTTGTAGGGCAGGTACTAAGCTTTCTTCTGCTGCTGCTAATATTAATATTAAGTTTACTACTACTATTAAAAGTACTACTACAACTGATAATATTACTGTTACTACTAAAAATATTACAACACCAACCATCACTATTATTACTTTTACTACTACTACTACTAACACTACTACTAATAATAGTAATACCTCCACTACTACTGCTACTACTACTATTACTGACACTACTATTACTAATAACTCAGCTACTGATAATAATACTCCTGCCACTACCATTACTAATATCTCAGGTATTGATAATACTACTAATATTACTATTACTACGACTACTACTACTACTAAAATAATAATTACAATAATAATGACAATACGACTGCTAGGGCTACTATGAATAATAATACTATTATTACTACTTATATTGTCACTTCTAACCATTTTAATACTACAACTGCTGACACATTAAATATATCATAACCCGTACAGCAAAAAAACAAAGGCTTCTACTTCAACCAAGCTTACTTCTATTGCGATTGCTATTTTATGATGCTGATGCATTTTGCTGATCGTCTTACCAGCAAAAGAAATATATTTATAGATGGGAAGGAGGGAAATGAATAATATTTTCCTAGATTAAATTTGCATACATTTAAACTCTAACGGATACTGACATTATATTTTTGTAACTGTTCTTTTGTCGCCTACCTTACGAAGAACATAAAAGCAAAATTAGCAAAATTTTATTCTTGCCTATTCTTGTAATCCCAAGATTGATGATCTGTTAGATCCTGCTATAAACATTACTAATGCAAAACTTTGTATTTTATTTTTAAAATACACGACGTGCAGTTACAACTGCAAGTCGAATAAATTGAATTTAAGTAAATATAAAAAAGACTGGAATGCAATGTATTTTTTAAAATTTAAAATCAGTCTATTACGTAAAATTGTGAAAATTAATACATTCTAATTCGTGTCTACAATTCTTATACATATATATTTACATATAATTTTATATATTTATACATTATTGAAGTTATATCAATTATTATCCTCATCAATAAATTTTCAATCCATTTGTAGGGTGGAAACAAACTTATTGTATTGATTGAAGTAATTCAAAATACCACCCTGAGTTAGTTAAAATTAAACTATTTCGATAGATGTGAACTACAGAAAATCATCATTATCACATTGACTATACGTGGTTTTTGAAATGTTTCAACGTGCTTTTCGATTAATGGTTGAGTGAGTAATTCAAAATGTCGGTCTACGTTGTATTTGATCTCGTGATTGTGATATCCGCTTATTCTATTTGTACAATCAAGTCGCTTATTTAGGCTAAACTCATCGGTTTCTTGAAAAAATGATTACGTCTTTTCTCGCACAGTTGCTTTTGCTAGGATGTCTACTTTCGTACTGCATTAACTGAATGTGGTTGCTTGGCGAGAATCGTAAATTTTTGTTTTTAACCCAAGAGAGCAAGCGTGTCTTGCTTCTTGCCTGTTATTCCTTTATCCGAACATGTTGTGCCAATGTTACATTAGTTGGCATCTGTACAAATGGGTTTTGCTGGGCTTGCTCAATACACTATTCATGGCTAGTGAAGCACTACATTGTGCTAACGTGTACTAGGTAGTGCGCACCGAGTAAAAAATTAGTACTAAGCAAAAAGGATACGCCTAAGTCAACAAAACAGAAGGCATAATCTAATGCTCACATGCGTTTCGTGCTCACTGGTGATTCATCAATGGGAGCCGACACATTGTCACAAAGTATCTGTTAATTGGATCAATAAATATAAGACCTTTGTGTTGTGTCCACCTATGTTTGATGTTCCACGAATTTGTATGTCGTTAGTGTTTATTATTAACGTGTCGTCTAGACGAGCCTTAATTATGCCTAACTCGTCCGTTAAATTCTTCATTTGAGACGCCAGTGCCTGAATCAACGTTTCGACCCCATCAGAAGACATATTTAATTGTGCCATAAATGCTTTATTTTTACTCAATTATATATAGAATTTTGCACGCACAACAACAATCTATTTAATAAAACAAATTTACACATTAATTAATATATGTGCACATCAGCTCAACGTCTGCTTTCTCATTGTGCTGCCTGCTTACTTCTTATCCGGGCGCTTCTGCGAGGAATTTCTGTTGAAATAATGTCTGCCCTAGATAAGACCTTTTGCTCATTATTTGTCTTAAAGGTGGCTATTGCCACACTTTGAACGTTACATTAAACTATCCATTTGTTTAATAATGCAGTAGTAGAGACAACATCATGTAAAGTCTTTAGCTAATCGACTAGAAAGACAACTCACTTAAATATAGTATATAAAGAGCCTGTAAAGAGTACCAATAATAATTTCAAAACCAACCATTTTAAACAGTTAACCGATCATTGATTGCGCGGATGGTGGTAAAAATTCTTTGAATCAAGTTTGCCCGATGGAGATAAACACAAGACCAATTGTTTCTAACATGTTGCATAACGTAGGAAAGCTACCGTCAGTCATACGCCATGACGCGCTTCGGTTTTCCATGGTCATCATCAGAAAACGATGCCAAACTGTCTTACGAAGATCAAACCATAAGGCGTATATAAGTTAAGGAAAATAAGATGCGTGGCTCTCATCTACAGCAGACTAGCATATATGATTCTTGACAAGGAATTTCAGATGCGCTATTTCTATATAGTCAGGAATATGAAAATTTTGTGGCTTTCGCTACATGTATTAACTAAATTAAATAAACTAAAAAATCGTTTTGTGTGATATTTGTCACAAAAATTATTTAAATTAATTTTGTGAGCCGCGGATCATCACCAATCTCTTTGTATCTAACCAGTCGAGGTTTTATCCTCGAAAATAAGCTTGCCGTCGTGCTCTGTTGATTATCAGAGGAGATAGAAATACGTCAGTACGTGTGACTAACGGTAGGCTTGCTATGTTGTGCGATTAGTTAGACAAAATTGGATTAGTGTTTAGCTCAAATGCCAAACTTGACCTAAAAAATACGATTACAATTAAACAATAATTGATTGTGTGGTTGGTGGTAGCAATTCTACAAATCCAGCTTGCGAGCTTGAAGTAAACACCAACCCCACTATATATATATGATCAAAAACTTTTAGACAGGTGTACGCTACAATCTCGTATACGAATGTATATTCATATAGTAATTGATATATGTTCACATTTTTTTCGGCATAATGGTTATGGGGTATAGTTCCGGATCCAACTGAGGATTCGCTATTAAGCAGGAAACGCAGGCGTGCATGAGATTTTACCTTTTGTTTATGCTGAGTTTGATATGTTATTTGAACTAATTTGTTACTAGGTACACAATACCTAATACAAATTACATGAAGAAAGATGCCCTCAAATTCAATTTTCAAAAATAAATTTAAAATATTGTCGTTAATACAGCTTTGACTATATTAGATAACTCAGCGCGTTTATCTAGAAAAAATATACTTCATTTTTTTATTAAACAAACGCAGAAAATGCCTATGGCATTTGAATTTAAGAAAAAATTGGTTTAATAGACACCCTTGGTGAAACACAAATCGACTTAATGTAGCAGATTCACCCGTAGAAAAATAATTATAATAAGATCAAAATTGATTGTATACACCTGACATATCTTCTTATAAATAGTGAATTATCATGGTATATTTGATATTTTTAGACTGCGGCATATTAACATTTAAGATCATTGTAAAACTTCATCAATGATTCATCGGTTCTATTAATTTTATTTATTAAGCCGGTTTCGTTCTTATTCGGCACTTGAACATCATTATATGAAATAATTTTTAGCCGTTTATTTCTTTGCATTGTAATATTATTGCTCGCAAAATGGAGATTTAGCTTACGATTTATATAATCACCAAAAACACAAGATCGATTGGAAATGCATTGAATTTCAATAGTTCAACTTCCAAAGATCATTAATTAAATCCTCGCTTAGATTAATATGAAAATATTGAGTATACTATGCTCTAGTACACAAATAATAATCACTCATTGCATTGAAAAATGAAAAATGTCTTTTTTTAGAATTCAAAATCATTTTTTCGTTCGTGTTAACATAAATATTTTGTTCTTACACAGTCGCTCACATGGGCAACAAAAGAACATGATTCAGAACATTGAATTTCCGAAAACTGGCGAGCCGTTAATAAGGCCGTATTGCCTAAAATAACATCTTTTCGACGAATCAGCGTGATTATCTTAATTAGCCTAAAGCGAATTCAAATTTTGCAATGCTTAATGTATTAGTTGCTCTAACGCAAAACTTTGTTCATATAGAGTGAAAATTCTAGTGATAATCGATGAGAATAAGATGTAGTTTTGCCAGCCAGTTAACCAGGAACTACAAAGTCTTATGTAAGAATATTTGTTACAGTGGCATTCATATAAGAAACCCACAAGTTTACAACATAAGTTTCCATTTCATCGCTGTTGACTAAACTTCATGAAATTTGAGCTAAACATAGCAGAACTGCCGTAAAAGAAATAAATAAGCATTGGAAATCTTTCTCAAGGATATCACGAAAATGCATTTAAAGAAAATAAAAAATAACGATTTTACGATATGCATTTACAGTTATGAATAAAATTTATCTAGTTTTCATTTGATTTACTTCGACGAGAAAAGTATTTCCGACATTAAAATTATCATAGAGATTTTCATCATTCTCAACATCAAAACCATAATAATAAAAGTACATATATTTCGTCAACAATAAACATAACATAGAATTTTTATAAGAAATACATTTGATAAAAAAGTGATAACTAATATAATTTACAATGTTATCAAAAATATATATATATATATATTTACATATGGATATTGTAATATTTCTCTCGTTAACAAAATTACTACTAATAGAAATGCCATGGTTTGCTTAAAGCAATTAAATGTTTGACGAATATAAGTGTCAGACGGGGGTATTTGATGTGCCAAATTGAGGTCAACTCTCGTATATTACGCAAATGATAGTGCAGACGAGAGGTGATTGCGGTCTACTTGAACAATTATCGATCGACCAACCGCAGAATCTCTCATTTCTAACTGGGCCTTTTGAAAGATGTAAGGTTAGGTAGAGAGAGCCCAAAACTAGCTTCGGGTTTAGCGATTAAAAGTGACCTGATTAGTAAATTCTGCAGTGTGTGACCAAATTGCCCGGCGTAAGGTTAAATGCTCACTATCTTGACAACGTGATTGATGCTAAATGCCAATGGTATACTGAAATTCATTGTTTAACAGAAGACAAACGTTTACGCAACGATGTATTTGTACAATAAATATATTGATATTCAGACAAGCAAATAAACTATTCTTTAGTGCAAATTCATAAGTGTGAAATGTCAAGTAAATTCCCATACAGTTTGATACTGTGTGTTGCGAAAACCTAATATGCAATAGTCCAATAGGTGTTGCGCACATAGTATAAAAATTTGTTCAAATATGACCAGAATGATAAACCAAAGACAGCATGAACAGAAATTATAATCTCGTGCACATTCATTTCGTGCTAACTGGCGACTCATCAGTAGAAACCGGAATTACATCCTTTACTCACTATATATTTGTGTAAGGAATGTGGGAAAATAGGACCGTACAGTCTCCTATGCGTAATTGGAGACCTGCAGTAATGAAGCTAACTTTATATAAAGTATTCGAAAATGCCAACTCATTATGTATAATATATATATATATATATATATATATATATATATATATATATATATATATATATATACCAAGTCTGTAAATGGTACCAATACAATGGGTGATGTGTCAGTACCCGATACCAAAATTATGGCACCGAAAATGTTCATGGTACCAACACAATGGAATTCAATGTATGCTAAAGTTCACCGAAATTGAGAATTACAGCTATTTCTGAACACCTGTTACTCCAGTAAATCCATACATTCTGGCCTTGATCGATATCAGTTATCACATTTCGCGGTAAGCATGACATCATTCAATTCAATATATTACAGTTAAATACTGTTTGTTGCGAAGAGCTAATATATATATATATATATATATATATATATATATATATATATATATATATAATATTTTGTTTAAGGTGTCACGCACCTGTAACAAATTAGTTCAAATATGACTATAATGATTAACCAAAGACAACATGAACTGAACGTACAATCTCGTGCACATTCGTATCTACTAAATACATATCCACACACATGCTCAAACCAACATTTATATATGTACACATATTCATGTGTGTAAAAGAGCATTGCAATAGGACAACGCTATTTATATACTGTTGGCATATTCCAAGAAGTGAAAAATCCATCCACTACAGCTTATTTTTAATCATTCCGAACTACAACTCTGTAAACATCAAAATTCTCTGCAAGACAAATAAACATGACGATTTCATCCACAGGCATACGCCGATTTCCGCGCCTAACATTTTAAAATGCGAGACGAAGATGTTAGCAGAGGCCTAATACGGTATCTACGTGAAACACTATCAATGAAACGATTGTATTATCAAACAATCGTTGATTGTGCGGGTGATGATAACATTTGCTAAAATCATGTTTGCGAGCTTGATATAAGCAGTTTTACTATGATATACAAATTTTTCAGTATGAGCTAAGCACCATTTAATGTAGAAACGTCAATTCATACAGTAGACCGGTTCCTCCGAATTGAGAACAATTTAAGTAATGTAAAAAAGTTTTCGCGAATAGAGCTCGAACCTGGGCACGTCTGCTTTGAGCTCTGTGACTCTAATCACTAAGCCACATCGCCAATTCCGAGGTAAATCTATGGACAGTGCATGAAAAGTAATCATTAATGTTGAAACCGGTCTCCTCGATGAATTACATTTTTCTACATCATACCATGCTTATTTTCTAATGACAAGTGTAGATATCAGTGGTTTAGTGCCTATGTAAAGCTGGAAATCTTGATTGGAACAAAAAATGAAACAAGTGTTTAAAGAAACTTAAAATTGCAGTAGTGTTCTGGATTATTTGTATGGCTAGGAACAAAACGTTTAGCGTGATAAAATATAGAACAATTCGTGAACACCGCTGGTATGCTGCCGAATATGAACGAAATCGTGTACAAGCGGAAGAATATCCTTTGCCAAATTTGCACTATTTGGAGTTACATGAACAATAAATTTTGACATTGGTAAACATTTTAGAAATATACATATTTATTTATCTGTATCATGGATACCATATAAGCACGAAACCGTTCAACTTGATGAATTGTTTTTGCCAGCTGAAGCAATGTTCGGTTTATACTGACAATATATATATATATATATATATATATACATATATATATATATATATATATATATATATTATCTTTATTATGTCCGTTGCCTTCAAATATTACACAGTATATTTCTAATTAGGAAGAAAAACACATTAATAAAGTGGATAATGGCCATTTATTTCGAGAATACTAAACTTCGCTCTACAATCTTTCATTTATATACATTGGGTGTTTTCATTTTAATATGAGGATGGCTACAAATTTGACTCGGTTTTCTATTTCTTGTTTTGGTTGATTTGAAAGTGTGTATGCGTAATACCAGCTCCTCCTGATGAGTCACCAGTAAGCACGAAACGAATGTGCATTAGATTATACTTTCCGTTCTTGCTGCCTTTGGTTTATCCTTCTGGTCACAACTGAACTAATTTGTTACTAGGTTCGCAACACCTAATACATACTTGCATATATATTAGTTCTTCGCAATAAACAGTATTTAAATGTAATTAACCATCTATTCGAATTGTTCTCTGTTAGGTGTACGAGTGCTATTTTTCCGAGTGTAGTCTTTCGTTTCACCATTTTGCGCAAATTTGTGTTCTTCACTTGGTAAAATCCCAAGTGCGGATTCCATTGTTGAACGGTCATATTGTATGAAAATTTCTGTCATAGTATGTGCATCTGTTTTTTCCTCTTCGGTTTGTTGCCAATCCGATTGAATGTTTTTTTATTCTAGTCGAGGGTCTGTTCCGTCTTGCCTGGATACAAGTAAATTGTTTTTGAATTTTGTTATTTGTGGCCAGTAGATTAGAATATCATGTTGATGAAACTTTTGAATATTTAGGCCAGGTGCTTGTTGTACAAGAACAGTCAAGAACAAAGAGGTCATCGACTAGAATCAACAAACATACAATCGGATTAGCAACAAACTGAATTGGAATAACAGAGGCGCATACGGTGACAGAAGTTTCCAAACAATATGAGCGTTTAACAATAATTGTTTGCGCGGGTGGTGGTAAAAACCAATCCCATTGTATTTAACCAGTCGTCGAACAACATAACAAAACTACCGCCAGCCGCAACGCACTGACGCGTTTCGACCTTCCTTAATCATATCTAAATTTGATTTCCATATATATTCAATGCGGTTTGATCCTCGATAGTCAGTTCGTACTCTGATGATGATCAAGGAAGATTGAAAGGCGTCAGTGCGTTGCGGCTGGCGGTAGTTATGTTATGTTGTTCGACGACTGGTTAAATACAAACTTGATTTAAAAAATTGTTACCACCACCCGCGCAAACAATTATTGTTAAATTGTATTGCCTTTATATGTATATGTGGCGAAAGCTAAAAACAGTTAATGTTCGTGACTGCATAGAAATTGTGCAGCCGACATTTCCAGTCAAGTTCAATGTATGCAAGACTGCTGGAGGTGAGAGCCGCATATCTAAATTTGAATTCCATATATATTCAATGCGGTTTGATCCTCGATAGTCAGTTTTCCATCGTACTCTGATGATGATCATAGAAGGTCGAAACGCGTCAGTGCGTTGCAGCTGGCGGTAGTTTTGTTGTTGTTCGACGACTGGTTAAATACAATGGGATTGGTGTTTACTTCAAGCTCGCAAACTTGATTTAAAGAATATGAGCGTTTAACACTGCAATCCACACTGGCGCTGTTACCATGTGGAAATTATAAATTTGCGCAACAAAGTGAAACGATCAACTACACTGGGAAAAATAGCACTCGTACATGTAACAGTGAACAATGCGCACAAATGGTTAATTCCAAGACATCATAACAATAATGACCAGATCTCAGACATCACTTTGCAATACTGCGAGAATGACCTTTACATGCAAACACGTATACACACAAACACGAATGCATACACACTAACCAACTAGCCAAAACAAGAAACAGAAGTAAAAACGAGTCAGATTTGTTACCACTAGCACAATCAATTGAAAACCCTAAATGTATAAATATGTATGATTGTATAAGAGATGATTAGTATTCACGAAATATATGGCCTTTATCCACTTTGTTATTAATGTGTTCTGTCTTCCTAATATATATATATATATATATATATATATATATATATATATATATATATATATATATATATATCACAAAATCGTGCCAGTTTAATTTGATTCAAAATCTACTCCCGCTAGTAGTACGATTTTCGTCCTAAAATGGCCAGTTAGAGCTGCATGGTAAAAACGACGCCAAATTGGCTTAAAATGTAAAAAGTTAAACCAAAAGCCAAAGTTTGTTTACAATTGAAAATTGGGTGCAGTGCGCGACTGGAATGGCTCCGAATAAAATTTTCCCATTTAAGAACCACGACCCGGTTAATTCCTTAGATTACTTGAAGAATGGACAATGGGAACAAAACATGTATACTTAATGAACTCTATTTTCTACCTTACGCAACTTTAAGTTTATACTACCAGCATATACACAATGAAATCCTGCCAGTTTACTTTAACTTTCATACATATATAACACTGTACAAGTTTGGCTTGTACAATATAGGTAATAGCTGAAACATGAACAGTGAAATACCTTTTATTAGATTTTATTCTGATTTATTTATTTTATAGCATAGCAATTAAATCTCTTGCTATAAACTGAATGAAAACAGAAACTGTTGCTTAAAAAGAATGGTAGTCTCTATGTTAATGATTCAAAAAAATGTTGAAGCAATGTCTAGATGACTAACTCTATTTGATTGTCATTTCGTCTATTCAGAGTTAGTACATAACTAGTGATAATGCTGATAATACATAGTTGTTCGTTTAATTAAGTGAATTTTGAAATATAAATTTAACTGAAAGATTTATCGACAAAAATGCCTCTCTTATTTCTGCTCGTTGCCATTTCCTGTCTTACGTTGTCTATGCTTACGGATGTAATTTATAGGTGATGCTATTTATAACGAATTTGACCAGCTGCTTGACATACAAGATGCCAGTGTATATATTAGTGGTGTCACGAATGAAGCGGTATTTGTATTGAAATTTGTTTAGGCTAATTTTATAGTTTATGAAATATTGGTTGGCTTTCTACTACTTAGATTTAACTGTAATTTTAGTTTTTATGCCCAAATGCTGAAGAGGTAGAACACCAGCTGAATTTCTTGCACTTCATTTGTTGCTAGGTCCGGTCTTGAAAATTTTAAATTTTTCTTAAATTAAAATTTATTATTACGTTCTAGGTTTTGGGAATTTAAATTCATGAATCATAAAAGTTGTTTATTTCAAACAGCTATTTGTGTTATGTCATTCCAAGCGGAAAGACAATAGCGATCTACATTATATATATATATATATATATATATATATATATATATATATATATATTTATTTATTTATTTATTCATTCATTCATTTATTTATTTATTTATTTATTTATTTATTTATATAAAGATTACTTGTTAAAAATACTAACATGAATTGATCTGTGTTGAAGACAAATCAATTAATATTGAACTGGATGGGCGTGATAAATTAGCATGAGAATAACTTTTGACAAATGGATTTATGGAGTGAATACAATGGAATTTCTGTATAACCGGAAGGAGCATGCAAAATCTGTAAAAGAAAACCGTGTGATTCTATGTGCGCATGCGCTTTTTTCATGCTGGCAACTGATTAGTGGAAGCAGCGCACAAACATAAACTCACCTTATATATGTTCACGTGCTGTAGGCCATTTGGCTGGTGTAAACTCTAAAGAAAATTTATTACAATTACACACTTTTTCTGGTAGAGAACTAATATATATACAACTATATATTAGGTGTTGCGCATCTAGTAAAAAATTAGTTCAAATATGACCAGAAGGATAAACCACCAAATGTGATAAATGATATCGATCAAGGCCAGAGTGTATGGATTTACTGGAGTAACAGGTTTTCAGAAATAGTTAAAATTCTCAATTTCGGTGAACTATAGCATACATTGACATCCATCATGTTGGTACAATGTATCGACTAGGCAACTATACTGTTAGTACCATGTACCTTTTCGGTACTATAATGTTGGTATCGGTTACTGACACAATAGCCATAGTGTTAGTATCCTTTACGGACTCGGTATACGTAATATGTAGAGTGGGTTAGCATGAAAATCGCATTGTCGAGACTTTATATCATGTTAGCACCACTAATGCATGTTTACACATTCGTATAGGAGATGGATCGTCCTATTTTCCCACATTCCTCACCAAAATATATAGTGGATAAAGCGAGTAATACCGGCCCAAACTGATTTGTCGCCAGTAAGCACTAAACGAATGTGCGCGAGATTGCACTTTCCGTTCATACTGTCTTTGGTTTATTCTTCTGGTCATATTTGAACAATTTTATTACCAAATACACAACACGGAATACAAAATTCCTATCTTTCGCATACAAACACATCTTATATTATACGTTTTGACACAATAAAAGTATTAACTACGATTTTTTTAAGAGATCAGGATAGCTAAATAAACATTGGTTGCGTGGGCGGTGATAACAATTAAACCAATATTCCCATCTCAGCATATAGGGCGGTTCAGGGGTTAGAGCACAATATTCCGAAGCAGACGTGTCCAGGTTCGAACCCCGTCCGTTGCAAATTCTAGATAGTAGGTGATAAGCTCCCAATAAGAACGATACCGGTCTACTGGATGGATTGCCTTTGTACATTATACAATGCTTAATTTATACTGAAAAATGTATTTACGTAATGGGACTTGTATTTATATCAATAGAACTTAATAGGCGACGTTTACTATATCAACTTAATGTGTTTTTCGTTTGACTAAATATCTCCGAACAGTTGAATACGAATGGTTTTAAACACCAATTACTTCAACTATATAAGCAAAATATTATATCAAAAGTATCTTCAGTTTCATTGGAAAAAGACCTTGATAAAGAACTAGATTACGTTTGCGGAATTAAACTAAACACCAATCGCATTCTAGCCAGTAGCAAAACAAATCAAAACTACTATCAGTAGCACGACTGGAAACGCACTAAATTATACATTAAAAATCAGCACTGCGTTGTCGATTCCGCAAGTCCTGAAACGTGACCCGTAACCAAAAGTCAGTGTAAAAACTTCGACGCTGTCATCACCAGTCCCTCCTTTGCTGCTTTTGCAATATTTACTGAAGTTATTTAAGTAAGCAAACATTGCGCGGCTGACAACGTCAATAAGTTATTAAAATCAAATTTGTTGACTTGTAATAAGCAACAATCCCATACGTTAAACGATTGCAAAATAATGTAGAGCGCAATTCAATCCTGTTAAATGTGCCTAAGACAACATGTGGCTAATGCCACCATTTTGACACTCAATATTTAAATCACTGTTTCTTCACAGTTAGTTTGTTTGTCTTCAAGGTGTGATGATGACTATGTGTGGTCAAAATATATATCTACGTGTCACTGTATTGGTTTTGCTTTATTGTGTTTCTGGCTACAAATGACTGGTGTTCACTTCAATTTTGCCAACTTGATTCAAACAATTAACACCACCAGCCGTGAAATCGATTATAGCGTAACAGAATCAACTTCGTTATCAAAGGCAAATGCCCAAAATGGAAGTTGCCTTAATGTACGTTGGGAAATTCATGAGAACAGGACAAGTATATAAAAAAATAGAACCAAAAGAAGTTCGGCGTTTCTGTCCGCGTAAACTGGGAATTAAATAAGATAGCAAAGGCAATTCATTCCATTGACCGGTTTCATTCTGATCAGGAACACTTCATGTACTAAACAGAATTTGAGCTCAAATTTGTGCACGCCGCCCTGCCGCGCACTACACATAATTTTCAGTTGTACACCAACTTCTGCTAATGGTCACCTTTCTCTTCAGGTTGAGCCTCCGTTGCATCATATTAGACCTGAAGTTCTAGCTAGGCACCTCAAACTGTCATTATGGCACAGACAACATGCCATTTAGAGGAGTCATATTGTTTTGACGATGCATCCTATCAAATAATCACTGATTTCGTAGTTGGTGATTAAAGTTATTTAAATCAAGGTTGCAGGTTTGCGTTGAACATCAGTCCCATTAAAGAATTAAATTCTTCTGCTAAAAATAAGCCCTGTAGAATGTGACAAAGGAAGTCCATCCAGTAGACAAATTTCGTTCTACACAGGACTCCGTTATCCCCACCCGCGCCATAAATGATTGTTAAAAATGTTCAGTAATTGCTTTTCATGATTATTGTTCGTGGAAAGTAAATAAATAAATAATAAATAATTTTGATAAATCTTTATTATTTACCGTGAAAAATTTGCGCCCAGGTATTCACTGTACCTTGCTCCTCCTTACCGGGATGCCAGTAGCAATTATGTCCTTTAGGAAAGTAAGATAAGAATAGGTCTGACGTGTGCCTAGGAATTGACATTTACCATTGAAATTTCAATTGAATGAGTGATATGCGTGCCGCTAATTATATTTAGCAGATTATTTCTTAGTCTTAAACAAATGCCCATACACATACACACACATACACACACAGGCTTATCTAGTGAATCGTTATATGTTGTTAAATCTCTGTAATTTCACTGGCAGTAACTGATTGCTTTTCGATCCAAAACAAACGAGAACAAATACACATAGATTTGTCGTACGCTTATCTATTAAATCGTCAATATGCGTTATTAAGTCACTGTAATTTCATTCACACACACACATATATATATATATTACATCAAAAACATTGTGAAAAGACAGTTATGCGTAAAATAGCTAGCAGTAAGCATGAATGAAACGGGTTAAACAAAATATTCGACTGGACATATTGACTGTCAAATTATTTGTGGGATGTGCTTTTCGTTGAAAAAGGCTTCTGAAACCGAAAGTCGAAATATTCGGAATTAAATGGAGCACAGTGAATTCAAATATCTTGTTGCGCCCCACAATGATAAGGTAATTAATCTATACCCTGTCATGCAAACATGTTCTCTCAAAGCTGATATATTCAAAGTTTAATTTTAATTTCGTGCTTAATTAAGAATACTACTCTATTTTTTCTGCGCTCATTGTTATTTACAGAGCTCAATTTTTAATGTCATATTTTTGAATATTACATAAAATGGGTTTAGTGATATTCACGTTTCATTTGCAATATATTAATCGTGCTAACACCTTTTTATTATTTAATGAGTTAATTCGTCTTCTAGTCAAGAAATTAATATATTGATGCCTCTGTATTCTCCATTGAACAAACTTGGAGTTGTTATACCGTGTTAGCTTCGGGATTATATAATAAAGTCGTTGCCAGTACAAACTAGGTAATGCACAAGAAATAAAATGTAATTCATCAACTAGACTCTTATTATCCCTCATAAATTAGTTTCCATATTTGCTTTGGACTTCGAATAGAATTTATTATGTAAATGGCCTTCTCCTACGGAAGCTATGCTTTGCGTTCAATTTTCGGTTTTAAACAAATTTATGTTTATTTACAATTTTCAGTAGAATCTAATGGTTGCATAAGATTGAAAATAAAATGCGCCCACTAAACCAAGGCTTTTTATTGTATGAGTTTGTCCTAATGTTTTGGCTGTTTATACATTTGAATGTTTCCAATTTCTGCCGATAGTCTTTAATTCAGTATACACAAATGAAACTTTCTTGGTTTTATTTCCATGCCAACCAAGGCGCATCATTGCATATGCACTGGTTGAAGGCAATTAGTAAACAAATAACGTACCGTTTCTCCACTACGTGTTTATTTGCTGGAATAAGCGCCAGGAATAAGGATTTCATCATCATGGATTGAACTTTGCGACCACTTGACATAGAAAGAGACAGATACTTTCTACATGTCGCATGCAATCAAATGTTCTACATCAATCAAGTAATATGCGTGATAGACTAAAGTGAATGAAAGCCCATTTTGTATAGTGTGGAAAAGGCAATTCATCCAGTAGACCGATTCCGTCCTTATTAGGAAATCATCACGTGCTGGCCAGAATTTGCCGCGGACAGGGCTCGACCTTGAGCACATCTGCTTCGGAATCTGTGCTCTAACCACTGAGCCAACCCATTTTTAATTTCAATGATTTATGCAAGTACTGTACGAAGCATGACAGTAAGTGGGAATGACGTCAGTTTTGGTCGCTGCACGACTCATTAAATAGAATGGGATTGTTTTTACCTCAATTGAACAAACTTGATTGAAATAATTGTATTAAAATTTTTTGGACTATGCAAAATTAATCAAGATCTAGATAGTGTCAGTTTAAATGCATATGTTTAACTATCGAGATTTTAAATGTGATCACATAGACTTGATGTATATTATGCTAATGAAAAAGAACAAATTTTGATAGAAGAAATTAAATTCACAGATAATTACTAAAATGTAATAAAACGATAGTTCCGCAGTTTATGTAATGAACTATCTATTGAAATGTTTAATGTAGACCAACAGCATAGATATGCAGCTGTTTATATGAGAATATATTTTGTTTACTTATTATTAATTAAAGCAGATTATATTTATTTTATATAATCATAACAGTTTAAGTGGCCAATAAACTAAGTATACGCCATTATTGGATTTTTTTAAATTGTGTTCATCACTCAATTTTATTCGTTTCCCATGTACCTTAATTACTTAAAATATAGAGTTTGTAAACTTAACATCGTTAAAATAAAAGAAATTATGATATTTTTTCCGATCGATAATTTTCTTTATGTCATGAATAATTAAAATTAAATATAAATTCATTAATGGTCCTTTAGTGAAATATTTTGTCAGCAAATAAAACACTATAGTTCCTTAAAAGCAGAAATTCTATGTTCTGAAGTGTGTGTTGTTACTCACAGAAACGGAAGTTCTTTATCTGCATTCTAATAAAGGTCTAATTTCAAACGTCAATGTAGTTAAGAAATTTTTGCTTAAATATAAATTTGCTTAGTTGAATAGGTATAGTAAAAAGTAGCACTTGGCAATAGAAACTTTTAAATTGCAATAAAAAAATAAAAGACTGCAACTAAATGCAGATGGAATTTGGGGGCACATTTCAAGTTTTGGAAAAAGTTGGTAAAACTCGCAATTTTGCTTCTGTGTCCCCCCAAAACAAGAAGTTAAAAATATGGTTTGAAATATATTTTTTAAATATAATTATTTCTAAAAAGGATAAACACATTTTATTCGATTATTTCTAAATAAGATCATATACTAAATTGTTAATTAATAATAACGATGACGTAAATATTGTTAACAAATCAGAGACGACATTTATTTATTAAAGGAGAGTGAAAAGAAGTCATGCTGGCATTGACATTTTTAGGAGTTCTAGCGAGCAAATTAAATAAGAAAACATGTTAAGAGTAAGGCACAGGTAAATCAAAACAATAAAAAAAGCTTAATTAATTAATAAAGAAATGTTATAATACAATAAAGTGAATGTAGAGGAAAGAGCGGACCAATTTTTAAAAGATATAACTTAACATTCGGACAACAACATGGAAAACACGTAATCATATTAATAATGACAAATACACAACTGATAATTATAATAATAATGTTACTGATAAGGATGAAAGAGACTAGAAATTATGATGGTGCTTTAAATATGAGTAATTTTAAGTTTGATAGTAATGATGGAAACTGATAATAATGATAAGAAGTGCCCGGAAAGTCTTGGTGATTATCCTATTGAGGATAAGGGTAATAATGATAGTCATTATTGAGATAATCTGGTTATTTATCATAAATGTGTCAATTGTGCTAAATTCTTAGAGATTGCAATGCTCTCTTTAAAGTCATGGAATTGATGCTGAGGGAAAAAGTGGATAAACACTGTTTATATGTATAACGTAACAAATGAAAGGAATGAGTTTATACGGATAATGAGTTGATAATAATGTTAACGGTTACAGTGGTAAAGATAGTTATGAATAGAATTTTAAAATGTAACCATTATAAGAATGATTAGAACAATGATAATGGGTATAACGACTATAATAATAGTAAAAATAATAATTATAGCAGTAGTATAATACTATTACTACTACTAACAATAATATAATATGAATAAAGCTGCTACTAATAGTAGTATTCATGGTAATATAATAATTACTACTAGAATTAATAATATTAATGATTTTTTTATATTATCATTATTAGTAATAACGCATATTATTCTTATTATTACCATGTTCATATTAATCGGTATGTTTGTAATATCAATACTAGTGATAACAATAATGCTAATAATATTATTGGTATCGATGGAGATAATTTTAGTACTATTTATAGTTTACTATTAAATAATAAATTGTACGTGGGGAGGATAAAGATGCGTCTTTTTATATTAACTAAGAAGAAACAAAAGTACGCTTCGACATAATGTTGACGTTTCTACTAAAGGGCTTTGAGTGAAGCTATCTATAAAATAATTTCGCGCTCACAATGCAATTCTGACCTGAATAAGGGACCGAGATTTATTGCGTAACCACAATTGACTACTTATTATTTGTCACCAAATTACGTATTTTCCTTTGTTCATTCTAGTCGGCAGGCGTTATGACGAATTTTAGCAACATTTAATAGTTTTGAGGTATGTTTTTTTTAAATTACCGACTGTTTGGCACTTGCTGACAATATAAAGATTCTCTCTCATGTATGTGGATGTTGAAGTGAATTTAGGCTTTTATTCGTTTTCTATTGCGTTATGCGTGAAAATAGACCCATTATTTTGTCATTAAGTAATAAAAATACTAGCCTTGGACACGATTTTATGGACGAAAGGCGAACAGCACAGACATAAAATGAGGAAAATATTAATATGTTACAGGCCGAAGTCTTGTGTTTATTTATTTCTTTATTGGTGCTCTAATTTCTTACCAAACATGAATAATGAAATCTATATAACTATTATGATCGTTATTTATATCGCTTCCACTTCTCTATCTTTAGTAATTCAAGTTGTTTCAGAAATATAATCCAGCCGTCTATCCACTTACCTATCTATTTTTCTATCTATCTAACCATCTGTATTTTTGGCTTCTATATATCTATTTATTTATATGTATCAGTCACTGAGCATATTCACAAAAATATTTTAATTGTCTATGTATGTCTATCTATCTATTTCTCTATTAATTTATCCAACTTTACCTATCCTTCTATCTAACTAACTATCGGTAAATTGTTCTTCTGCATTTCATTCTATCGATCTATTTATCCATCCACCTATCTACCTACATATGGTTTTATCGAACTATATTCCTACCTATTTTTACGTTTCTGAATATATTCCTATCTATCTTTAGATTTCCTAAACTATTTCTATGTTTATCTTTATATATATATATATATATATATATATATATATATATATATATCCATTTATTTGTTCGTCAATATAAATTACTCCATATGCATTATCAACCTTCCAGTTAACTATTTTAGTATTATACGTCGTTAACGTGAATATTGTTGTTCGGGTACAATGATGTGGCGGATTTACTTCAAGCTCGCAAACTTGATTTAAAGCATTGTTACCACCACCCGCGCAATCAGTTATTGTTAAATTGTATTGTCTATATATGTATATATATATATATATACTATATATATATATATATAATAATATATATATATATATATATATATAATATATATATATAATATATATATATGTCTATATATGTATATGTGGCGAAAGCTGCAAACAGTTAATGTTCGTGACTGCATAGAAATTGTACAGCCGACATTTCCAGTCAAGTTCAATGTATGCAAGACTGCTAGAGGTGAGAGCCGCATATCTAAATTTGATTTCCATATATATTCAATGCGGTTTGATCCTCGATAGTCAGTTTGCCGTCGTACTCTGATGATGATCATGGAAGGTCGAAACGCGTCAGTGCGTTGCAGCTGGCGGTAGTTTTGTTATGTTGTTCGTAGACTGGTTAAATACAATGGGGTTGATGTTTACTTCAAGCTCGCAAACTTGATTTAAAGCATTGTTACCACCACCCGCGCAATCAATTATTGTTAAATTGTATTGTGGCGGATTTATTGTATTGGCGTTTAAAATACATTGTGCAAAGAATCAGATAAAGCCAAGTAAATGCCAGGAAATCGCAGTGACGTAAATAGGAAACAAAAATATACTAACGCAGTTCTGATTTCAGTTGTTTTGTTTTAAATTAATAATTTGGCTGCCGTTGTCGGCCGTCTTCTTCACTTGATTCATTATCCGTTTTCCAAAAAGAAACTAAGGAAGCAAGCGCGATGCATCCATCGGTATTATACTTCAGGAAATTCAAGGTGACCGAATGGGGCAACATTTGTCCGTTCCAATAGCAAATATCTTTATGTATTTTTTAGAAAATAATTTATGGGATAAATCTCCACTTAAACCAAAATCGTACCTACGGTTCTTGGATGAAATATTAATGAACTGGAACCATGGTAATGATGAAATGATAAATTACCTACATTTAACGAATCCATGATTGAACTTCAATTTAATCTTGAACGAGAATCATCAGGTAAATTAACATTATTGGATGTCTCGGTATAATATATATACCGAGTCTGTAAAGATGTGATAGAACCGCATTTCCAGTTGAAGTTAAAATGAGTCAACCCGATCAAAGACAAAACAAAATTGGAAAATGTGAAATATCGGATCTTTGTGTAACTGACCGTGTACAGCTATTACCCGCGTACGCAAAACGCGGCATTGAGAACCCGAATGCTTACACACCGCAAAATATTAACTTCAAAACGTGAAAGTTCAGTCCGAAGTAAAAATGATATGGCCAGAGGAAATATCGCGCTTGCTTCATTAGTTTGTTTTTTAAAACGCGGATTGATGGATCAACTGAAGGCGGCCGAAATTGACAGCCAAAATATTCTGTACATACAGAACACCTCGAATCAGTAATGCATTAGTCAAAACGCAGAAAAGGTAATTTCGATTAATCCCGTTTCATAATTTTTTTCCATTCTTTTAATACTGAGCAATACTTTGCTTCCCAAGAATTAATGTACCAATTTTACGCCGGGAACCGAAATATGATTTTAACAATTCGAAACACTGCTTTCTCAACGAGTTCAAATGTTAGTGTGCGCAAATTGTATGGGGTTCGTGCAGGTTAAAATTTATTGTTCGAACATTTGAGGTCAGTAATATGAATAAATATCTGCAGATTTGTATAGCTGCAGATAGCTGGTTAAAGCAATCATAGATTGCGTGGGCCGTGGCAACAGATATTGAAATCAAGTTTGTACATTTTAGACAAACACCCATCTCATTTATTTTAATTCAAAGTACAACACAACATTAGCGACTGACGATCGTTTGCTACTTTTGTGACTTTTTAAATAAAGTGAGATTGGTCTTTGTCTCAAACTTGCAAATTATATTTAATTTGTGTGATATTTTATTGTATTACTTAAATACGTGTGACTAGTCTCTAAAATTTGATGTTCGTGGCCTCATATAAATTTCACAAACGAAATATTTAGTCAACTACAATAAATGCAAGACTAAAAGGATTGAGCAACGCATATCTAGTTAACCATAAATTAAGTAAATTAATTGCGGTTTTATCCTCGCTAGTCAGTTTGTGGACGTATTCATAAGAAGATCAAAGTCGAAACATGTCACTATGTGTGGCTGGTGGTAGTTTTGTTGTTGTTCGACTGGCTTAACACAATCGGATTGGTGTTTACACCACGCACTCAAACTTGATTTTTTTAAAAATATTTCCACTATCCGAGCATACAATGTTTGGTTAATTGTATAATTTAAATATATTTAGCGAAATTGTGCAGCCGACATTCCCAGTCAAGTGCAATGTATGCGAGACTGCTAGAGTTAAGTGCCGCATATCTAATTTTGATTTTCCTACATATAAATTGCGTTTTATCCTCGCCTTTCAGTTTGCCGTCGTGCTCTGATGATGATCATGGAAGGTCGAAAGGCGACAGTATGAGCTATGCGCGGTAGTTTAGCAGATATTCAAACTCATCACAGGTATATTCAGTTTATTGTATATCATTTTCCTTGCGAGATAGCGCACTATTTCGTGGCTTTTAAAAGTAAATATAATTCGGCTTTAATAGTAATTCTACACTTTAAGTAACGGCTTCTTACAATTTAAACAAAAATTATCAAAAAATGATATAATAAAAATTTGTCATTTAACTTTAATTCGTTGTCATTTCATCGAGTGCATTTGTTTCTATATTGAAATGCCAGATCGGGAATAGTTATGTAATACTTGAAGTCGAACGTAACTTACACAAAGATTCATCCGAAAGAAGTCATAACTTAAAAGTGTAATCGGTACTAAACTGCAACTAGCATGAAATATGTGGCTTCAAAAAAATGGCGGATGGTTCACATGTCTGTGAGCCCAAATACTCCTATATTCATTTCTTGGTCACGGAAATGCTGACAGTACTGGAGATTTTTTCCCCTGATTCGCGGGTTCCGTTCAGATTTGTTTGCATCCGCTGTCTTCCTGATTTCCTCAGATATTTCGATCTCCGGGTACGGAGATCTTTTTCAATGGTAAGCACATCACCCACTAAGTTGACAATCAATATGTCAAGTCACTTGACATATTGATTGCCAACTACTTAGGTGATGTGCTTTCCATTGAAAAAGATCTCCATACCCGGAGATCGAAATATATGGTGAAATCAGAAAGACGGCGGATGCAAACAAATCGGAACGCAACCCGAGAATCAGGTAAATAATCTATTCCTTGTCGTGCAACATGTTTCTTTTAAAGCTTATTTAAGTACTGGAGACTCTTTAAATCGAATTTGCGAACTTGAGATAAGCACCAGACCCACTGTGCCTAAAATGTCGCATAAAATTGCAAAACTCCCGTTATTCACACGTTCTTCACTTGCGGAAATGCGACTGACGGTAGTTTTGTTATGTTCAGCGACGGGTTACGTAAAATGGATTTAGTGTTTATTTCACGCACGCAAACTTAATCTAAAGATTTTTTGTCACCACTCGAGCAACGGTCGATTGTTTAACTCCATGCGAAGTTTAATTTATCCTGAAAACGCAGAAAATGAAATCATGATTTTCTAGATTTAATCAATATATATGAGCACGTATAGGTCTCAGTTCTAAAAGAACACTGCATAAGAAACAAATGCAATTTGCCACCGAGACTGGTTTCGCCATTATTGGACTTAAAATCATTAGACAGAATAACCGCGTCTAATAGGTAAGCCCCACAAGAGTTTGGATAACATTTTTGCAACTTCTTCTGCACAACCGGAACCACGCATTAAATGCACTTTTCATTTATATACAAACCTATATATCTTGCTTATTTATTGCTTCAATTAGATCCTCTTGGGAATCGTTTCGAGCAAAATTTCAAAGTAGCCATTAACAATGTATTATTAGATTGTAGACTCCTGTGGACATGATATCGATTTAAACTTTAATTAGAATTACAATTACAATAATAATTAATTTATTTTAATTTAAATCCCATATGATCTATCGAGTAAAGTAATGAGGAAATATGTGTACAAAATAAACGAGAGAATTAAATATATTTGTACAAAAATGAACAGTTCGTAGAGTTAGTTATGGTTTATAATTTTCGTAAAACTACTATATTTAAAGTTGTGACTTAGGTAGTGCGTACCTGATAACAGATTCTTTCAAACAGAACCAGAAACACACACTAAATTATGTGTAATTGAAAAGTATATTCTCGGGGACAATGCGCTTCTTGTGAACAGACAAGCATTGTTTCATGTATTCGATGTTATAAGTGGTATTTATTTTATTACTGGTTCAAAATATTGCCCAGAATATTCAATTTTGTCAACACAATAAAAAACACAAACCCGCAATCATAATAAATTTAAAAGCGTTAAATTTAGGATATTTCAATAGAACACAAGAAAATGTATAAAATAAGTCCAATTTTAACTATCCAATATTGACAGGCATTTGCTTATGTATACATTAAGAAGTTAAAAATTATATGTTGCGTAAGGTAAATTGGCATTCACTAATTAGAGCGTTCTTCACCATATTGTGTCACAAATAACCCAGCTGAGATTTGAATATAGGTTTGGAATCTTGTAAATCTTCTACTACTACGACCGTACGCAGCTATAGACTTCTATTCAGAAGGATCTCTTGGGTATAATTTTCAGTCCAAAGAACTACAGTGCCTGTCTCGAGCCTTCATTAAAAACCAGGTACAATGCCAGTTGGGGTGGTAATATTGAATTAAAGTATATAAAGGAAAAATATTTAAGGAGTCCTGTCATTATAGAGTATTCTAATAGCATTTTCACAGATGACGTGTTGTCGATCTCATCATAATGGATTGGAGATGGCTTGTTGGAACTTTATGTTAAAAACATAAATCAAGCGGAACAAATTGAAAAAATAACTGACCAAAATAATGAAAAGCTATTATAAAGTGGTAGCGAATAAATAAAAAATATGCATTTACACAAGGCTTGGTGCACCTAATAAATAGTTAGTCAAAATATGACCAGATTGAAATGTCTAAATTGAACTAATTTGTTACTAGGTGCGCAGTACCTAATAAACCATTGCATATATATTAGTTATGCGCAGCAAAAAGTATAACTTTTGAATATTTAATTGCATGATGCCATGATTACTGTGAAAAGTGAAAACTGATACCGGCCTAGACAAGAGCGTATCGATACGCTGGAGTAAAAGGTTTTCCGAAATAGCTATAATTCTCAATTTTTGGACGATAAAACGTTTCTTGAAATTCATTGCGTTGGTACCATATACAGACTCTGCAACCGTACTGTTGTTTCCTTACAGACCCCTCATTATATATATATATATATATATATATACATATATATATATATATATATATATATATATATTATAGCGAGTTAGCTTTGAAGTCGCAATGTCGAAAACATTATATGAAGTTAGCTCCACTACTGCGGGTTTATCTATTCGTATAGGAGATAGTATCATCTAGGTTTCCCACTTTTCTCATCCAAAAATATAGTTGATATAGGTCTTTATAACGACTTCTGATGAGTGGACAGTTAGCCCGAAACGAATGTGCATGGGATTAAACTCTCCGTTCATGCTGAGTTCCGTTTATACTTCTGAATAAGATTCATAGTACCATATCCAAGTGTAAAATAAACGGAAATTTTATCAGATACATGAAGCGCTTCTTTCTGATTTCATTCTCAATTATCTTCTATAAATATGTATATGAATATATATATATATATATATATATATATATATATATATAGTTATATATATATATATATATATATGTATATTTGTGTATGTTTGTGTGTGTTTACCTGTAGATATTTGAGAAGTATATGAGAAAGATAGGGTTCTTGTGTCTGATGAAATTTCTTTTGTTATTCTATGGAGTACATTGTTTGGTTCTTATATATATGGCACTGTATAATCAACATTGATATCTGGTGCGATTTTAGTTTTATACTGAACATATATATATACATCTTTATTGAGCACTTATTACTTGCTTGAATTGCCTTGGCCTGGACTCGAAAGAGTGCACAATTTCTTTATGGTATTCGTCAGTAGAAACACGCACACTTATAGCAACTAAGCAAAGAGTGTCTTTTGAGGCAACACACTTGCTTTTACCAGAAAGCAAAGAGAAACATCCGTTAATGTCGATATCAAATTTTATTTACCAATATGTATGCACACGTTCTCGATCAAATTACGTAGGTCGATCAACCAGACGTTTTATTATTTGAATGAAGGAACATTGCAAATTAAACGCTTGATTTAAATAAAACGGTGTATACAGGTTTGAAATTGCGTAATATATCAGTAAAACCTCACGCGTATGTTTTACAGACTTGGCTTTTAATCTAATTACTAAATGCACTAACAAAAGGGAGTTAACCACATACGAGGTGTATGGATAAAAATTACAGCCGGATTTACGCGAGCAGATCAGCACGATCTGGCACGGAGCTTTAAAATGATATTATTGTACACACGCAAACAAAGAGGCGTGTATTACTTTTATTAATTTAATTTTTGAAGACGTTAAATAATAAATAAAAAGACCATGTTCGGAAATTATGAGTTATTTTGCCATAGGATGAAATTCCTGGCTTTTAAAAATAAATGTCTCATTAATATTTTCGCTTTTTTGTGCATGCATCTGCATGAGAAAATTCAAAGTTATCCTTTGAAAACTAAGCGATATTGATGAGAAATAGATTAGCCGATATAGGGCTAGGCAAATATGTCAAATTCATAATTATCAAAAGAACAAATTCTATAAATGCATTTATATAATTAAACGAACATTGGTTGCGCGGACGGTGATAATAATTATTATAATCAAGGTTGCGATCTTGATATAAACACCTGACCCATTAATTACTAACATATGTCAGTATAAACTAAGAATTGTATAGTGTCGAAAAGGCAATTCATCCAGTAGACCGGTTTCGTCCTTATTGGGAACTCATCATGTACTGGCCAGAATTTGCCGCGAACAGGGCTCGAACCTGGGCACGTCTGCTTCGGAATCTGGTGTTCTAACCATTGAGCCACCCTTCCGCACACTGCACTATACACAATTTTCAGTTATATACTAACTAATGTAACTCAGTTACTGGATGAATTGCCTTTTCTACACTATACAATTCTTAGTTTATACTGACAGATGTAATAAATTATTGGGTCAGGTGCGTATATCTATAAATGCATGTTTCTGCAGTTTCTAAAATATTTTATCATTGGGTGCCCGCACAACGCCATAGAAACACTATAATTTTTATTGATTTATTATGACTTTACGCATATTGCAACTCATCCTGATGTTTATTCATCAGCACTAAATATATTTTTTCAGGATACCAAGCCAGTGTGTTGCGACTGGCGGTAGTTTTGTTATGTTGTTCGACGACTGGTTAAATACAATGGGATTGGTGTTTACTTCAACCTTAGAAACTTGATTTAAAGAACTTACCATACTATTTCCTGTCTTCTTCTATCCAGTTCATTCTGAAGCCAAGAATCAACAGATATTGAATGCTAAGACAATAGCTCAATACATATTTTCCTTATAAAGAGAATAGTGTCTCAGTCATGCATGAATGTGCTTTGGAGTTAACGTTTCATTTTAATTCGAAAGATTCCTTTTCATTAATTTTTCACAACACACTGTATATTTGGTCGAGAAACTTGCGACTTTTTGGCAGCGCAGTCTACTATCCGTAGGTGTACTAAAGCAGCAGTAGTGAAAACATCATACCAAGTTGTTCACAAAGCGATTTCGGAGCCAACTCACGGTATATATATATATATATATATATATATATATATATATATATATATATATATATATATATATATATTAGTTATAACTGGGAATGTTACCAAAACAAGGGTTTAGGGAATTGGCAAAATTATACCAAATTAGAGAATAACAACTATTATTAATTTTTTTGCAATGCCGCGTTTTGCATACGCGGGTGGTAGCTTTGCACCAACAGTTTCACAAAGATCCGATTGATCACAATTTCCATGTCTGTATCTGTTTTGTCTTCGATCGGGCTGGGTATGCATTCGTCCCTTTCTTCCGAAGGCTTCAACATCGTTAATACTAATCATTGGAAATGCGGTAAATTAACTAGCGAGGATCAAACCTAAAGGTATAATATATGGAAAACAATTTTTTTACGCGAACAGAGGTCGAACTGGAGTACATTTGCTTCGGAGTCTGTTACTTTGTCCATTGTCTGTAATATAACGACAGATTTATGGTTGCTAGTTGATATTTTGGTATTAAAAGATGCCCTATATGCTACATAGGAATGAAAGACTAAGCAATATAATATTTTAATACACCATTAAAAATGTGTGGTATACGGCGAGTGGCACATTGTATAGAGTCAGACTCCTAAGCAGACGTGCCGCTGTTCTGGCCACGTCTATCGTAAAATTTTAATGATTACTTGATAATTTCTCAATTAGGATGAAACTGGTCTACTGTATGAAATTACTCGGCTAAATTTTGGAATGCTTATACATAATAGGTTTGCTGTTTATATCTATAACGTAACTATGATTTGAGTAATATGGTCACACTTTCTGCTTTGATGAATGTACACTCGCATGCAATTATATTTAACTGGTTCGTTAACTACCCTAGAGATATACGCACATATTCGAGACGCATGCCTATCTACTGAAAAGTATGCAATTGATGTGAAATCAATGTTTCTTAATTATAAATGATGATGTACGGTCGGAACGCGTCAATACGTATGACTAACGGTAGTTATGCTATGTTGTTCAACTGGTTAAATCCAATAGGATTGGTGTTTATTTTAAGTTCGCAAACTTGATACAAAGAATAGTCTAATTTTTTTAAATGTGTTTTCGGAATGCCAGCTTCATATTTTCCAATGCCGCGTTTTGCGTACGCGGGTAGTAGCTTTGCACGGACAGTTTCACAAAGATCCGATTGATCACAATTTCCAATTTCGTTTTGTCTTCGATCGGGCTGAGTTTGTATTCGTCCCAATGGAAATGCGGTTCTATCAATTCTAATTTTGTTTTCTCATTTGTAGCTGATTCCGGTGGAATACCTAACCAAGTGTTTTCCTATATTTCTGAAAATTTAACTACCATAATAACGAATAGTTTATATGTAATCGATTTAAAATTTAACAGTAAAACCTTTTTAAAAAAATCGTGGGAGCAAAATCTAAACATTTTAACTTGAACACCAACCAACAACTTTGTCTCTTTCAATATTATAAGCAAGCAGATTTTCTGGCATACTGTATTTTCTTAGTTTATATTTGTACATTGATTCTGGCTTGGTGGTTACCATTTGATAAACTTCAGGTTATTTCAACCAAAATTAATCATTCGTTTCTTCGACTTCAAGTGTTATTATAAAGACTAATATAAATATAAAAAGATATATATAAATATATATATATATATATATATATATATATATATATATATATATATATATATCATGATATCCCCATCATAACACTATTCAATACATTTGTTTCAATACATAAAAAAGTTTTAAAAATTCGTCCTCAGTATAAAACTTTAACGAATTTCCCTTACTGTTTTGATGAATTACGGTCTAAACTCTGTTCAGTGGCTGATATCAAACGGCGAAATAAACAAAAAATAGCCAATAATAGTCAACATTAGCGCATAAATGAGTAGCCATCGTTTACAAATTTACCCAATAAATAGCCTTCATGTTTATCTCGATATTTAATTTAACGATAGAAAAAAATGCAATGCATCATTTATATCTACAATATTGAAGCTGCATAATATAGTTTTCAATTAAGTGTTGGTGCTTGCTTCTACTATACTAATTCCAATACATGTCGTTTAGTTCTAGAGCTGTAGAACTCCAGTTGTTTGAAATCGTTTTTTACATATATTGGGTATAGAAATATTGTTTATGCTTATTTCAAGAAAATAATAATTTTTTTAATCAACTAATATGCGTAAAATTAACATAACTAGTAATATAGATTTATGATGGATACACAAATTCAATTATTTTTTAGATGTTATAGTGGTATGAAAAGAACATTCCAACTATTGTGTGTCCCGATTGCCAACATAGTTGTGTATTTTATTTGTAAATATTTATGGGCAATTATTTTTTATATTGATCCCATTTGTGTGGTTCATTAGCGGTAACTTCGCAATGTTATATGAAGACGTGAAATATTTGAACATATTTCGCAAGTTAGCAAAATATGTATGTGAAATACACAACATGTTGGAAGAATAAATATTAATATGTATCATTTTAATTTATATGAATTTGAAACGAAATCTTTTATATAGCAGAAAAATGTTTAAATAAAAAGCACATGCTAAGATAATCTTCATTAATTTAGGCAAAATCGTGCGTGTTCACTAAAAACAAACACTCATTATTATGTAACAGTGACCCGCCCTAAATCAATGCAAATAAAATAAGAAAGAAAATTTACTTGGATATAATAATTTTGATCCTATATTTTATTGTGTAGTAAATGCTATGTCTGATCAAAAATTAGTCCACGAACTTGAATATAATACGATATGTGGAGCGCAAATTAATCTTCACTTCGTGTAGTTTACATGATAATAAAGTAATTACCGAACAAAATATAGTTTCCAACTAACGAGAAATAGATAAAAATATGAAGTAAAAATAACTACCTTGAGCTATACAAGATAACAACCGGTTGCATCATTGGTAAGCCAGCATAAGAAACACATCTGGCGGAAATATATAATTAATCAATAGCTAAAGCGGTTACGTGAATATTTAAATAATAAATATATAAAAGTTTCGCTTTACTTAGAGTATAATCCAGCTATCGCTAAGAAATGTCAACATTTCTAGTTGCGCAATAAGAAATTTTGTAAATGCTATTCAAATAAAGTGTGCGAGCATCAGGTAAGCATTAATCCCATTGCATTTAATCAGTCGAACAACATATCAAAATTAGCATCAATCACAGGTACTGACGCGCTTCTACCTTCCGAGATCATCTTTAGAGTACGACAGCAAACTAACTAGTGAGGATCAAACCCAAATTCATATATATGTAAAGCAACATTGAATATGCGGCTGTCACATTTAGTAGTCCCACCTATATTGTACTTTACTGGAAATGTCGGTCGCACAATTTCTATGCAGTCACGAATGTTTACTTTCTGCAGCTTCCGCTACATGTTTATAATTTGTTACGAAAAAGGGTCCGTTAATTAAACTTTTCCTTGTCGCACAACAAAAAATGTCTTTTAAATCAGTACCCATGTATTGTTTTATTCAATGTCCAAACCGATAACGCTTTTCGAACTGTGAGTGCGTGTTTTTGGTTTAAATAATCATTGATAAATAATTTTTTCAATTTTTCAGGGCAAATTCAATTTATTTAACGTTCCTAAACTCACTTCCACTTAAGACTTCATCTGATTAGCAGTAAATCATAAACCACTGTTTAATACTGTCGAGTCTTATAAATTTAGTGCTCAAATGATTAATTAATCCAATTTCGAACATTTAATTGACTAAGGCTTTAAACATCTTTAGGTATTGGATTAGTGCTTGTCTCTAGGCGACATACTATATTTTGACAATTATTGCCTTTAACAGCGCAACTCTAGATTGCTCAATAAAACGAATTTAATAAAGATGTGTAGGTGGATTCAGAAATTTTACAATTAACTGTCAATTTATTCAAGAGACAAATTCAGCCGACTGAACCGTCTAATTTAAATAAATATTTTATTCAAAAATCCATGTCGGGATATTTGATTTAGTGTTCGAACATATAAAATTATAGAAAGTAGGTGCTACAGCCTTTAATGTATATAGTGTGTACAGCTGAATTCAATAACACATTTACTTAGGATAATAATCACAACCAGAGTTCGTCTTATGCGAAATTTGAATATTAGCTAACAACCGACAAAAAGTTAAAATGCATATTGAACGCATACATACACACACATCAATATATATATATATACATATATACAATATATAAAAATAAAATAGACATACATAAAAACAAACATACATTTATGCATCTTACATACAAATATATATACATACATGCATAAATGCACACATACAGCATACATAAATGTACACTTACAACATACATACACGCATATATATATATATATATATATATATATATATATATATATATATAAACATAAATACATACATACATACAGGCATACATACATACATACATACATACATACATACATACATACATACATACATACATACATACATACATACATACATACATACATACATACATACATACATACATACATACATACATACATACATACATACATACATACATACGTACATACATACATACATACATACATACATACATACACATACATACATATACATACATACATACATACATACATACATACATACATACATACATACATACATACATACATACATACATACATACATACATACATACATACATATTATACATGCAACACATACATACATATCATACATACATACATACATACATACATACATACATACATGCATACATACATACATACATACATACATACATACATGCGTATCGTACGTACATATCGTACGTACATATCATTACGTACGTACGTACATGCGTATCGTACATGCGTGCCTGCGTACGTATCGTCCGTACGTTCGTACGTACGTACGTACGTACGTACGTACGTACGTACGTACGTACGTACGTACGTACGTACGTACGTACGTACGTACGTACGTGTTGCGCCTGGCACATGCAATACGTACATACACACATGCAGTACGTACGTACAGCCTGTACAGCTACGTGCAGCTACGTACGTACGTACATGCGTACGTACATGCGTACGTACGTACGTACGTACGTACGTACATGCGTACGTACGTACGTACGTACGTACGTACGTACGTGCGTACGTACGTACGTACGTACGTACGTACGTACGTACGTACGTACGGCACGTACGTACGTACATGCAGCAATCGTGCAGCGTATGTTAATGTGTGCGCGGTTTATAATGGGATGTATATAATCACCTACATAGTGGGATCTAGAGGAACCTATGCAAATAAGGCCCAATTTATCAGACCTCTCTAATCTACTTGTGGCTAGACGACTACAGATTTTTCTCTTTGAACTGCCCCTCTCTTAAGAAGTATACTGTACGATGCCATGACGTGGCTAACGTCGCAAATAATATTATTCAGACAAGAGATTATGAGCTTATCTCTTCAGTGTTTCCAGCCACTCACCAATATAGTCTCATTTACCTTGCGAAATGGGTTTTCTCACATATTGTCGTACATGGCGTAATCAACATTCCTACATAGGATTTGACGGCAGTTTTGCTATGTCGTTCGACGACTGGTTAAATAAATTGGGATTGGTGTTTACTTCAAGCACAGAAACTTGATATAAAGATTGATATATAACTACTGATTTCAATATTACTACGAGGCAAACTAATTCCAAATGTCAAAATAATATCAGTAGACGCCACAGTTTCTCTATTGGATAACAGGCCCTGAATTTATAAGTTCTTTAACAAATTAACAGACCCGACAAAAGCACTAGACAGAATAAATGATATAGGCAAATTTCGAACATGGTGGCAAATAAATGTGACACTGGCACAAAAAATGATTTAATTTTACTTTTCCTATATTTGTGTCATTCTATTAAAAGCCTAATGATTCAATATTTATTTTTTCTACACAATTTATCTGCTGTGTGTTTTAAAAAATTAAATACCAAATAAAACTGTATAGTCATACTCGAGACCATCGTAGTTGGACGCCAATACGATTTCTGTGCAATACAAGATTTACTTAGGCAAAAACTAGTTGGATAGCGAGTGTAAACACAGGCAATTAATAAAGCGCTAGAAGATGAATTTTCACAATCACGTGGAGTTGTAATATTAATAGCAAAATATTTATATTTAGCAGGTATATAATAGAAAAAAGGCTGGGTGGCCTCTTAGGCAGCGAGAAACCTGCATTCACGAGTAAATAGTAATTAGTCAAGAAGCATTCTTGCATCAAACATGTGTAAGCCAAAGATAGAACTTGTATCTCTTGTAAAATACACGCAAAAGTTCATTAAACTTCATACAGCCTATCTCCTATCAAATTATGCATAATTATCCACAAATGCACGTGAAATATGCTTTGAAATAGTTTTGTAAATGATAAAGGTATTATTTGCGAAATTTTAGTGATTAATTTTACTAAAAAGTTAAAATTCATCAAAGCGGTATACGCATAATTCGAAGAAAAAAATATTAAGAAAAATACGACACAGTGACTAAGTGATTTGTTCCACAGACTCTGAAGCAGACGTGCCCAGGTTCGAGCTCTGTCCGCAGCAAAATTCTGGATAGTACTCGAAGAGTTCCCACTTAGTACTTCGCTGATCTACTGGATGAATTGCCTTACCCACACTATATAATATTTAGTTTGTTCTGTAAAATGTATATATACAAAAGGGTTTATGTTTATATCGAGATTGCAACCATGGCTTAAATAATTGTGATAAAAGCCATAAAAATCACGATAACTGAAGCCAAACTTTCACTGTATTTGTAATTGACAAAGAATTTATATTGTAGAAAAACTGTCAAAATATTGTGATTTGTGTTCAGCTCTCAACCACTTATCGAATATTACGTACATGCAAGTAAATGTGCTCAAATTTTTGTGGCATTAAACGAACAATGTTCACGCGAGCGGTGATAACAAATACTTTGAATGAATCTTGTGATCTTAATATAAACACCTAACCAATTATTCACACACATCAGTCAGTATACATCATCATCATCATCATCATCATCATCATCATTTCCAGCCACACAAAAGTCAAGTGACTAATGTTTCACTGCCATATAACCATAAGGAGTGGAAAAAAAGTATATAAGTGAATTTAGATAAATTATTATTGAGATTTACGAAAGAGGGAGAGGGGTAGAGAGAGAAGAAAAACCTTGCTACTATGAGTAAATTTATCAGGATAACTCACAGAAATGAGGCAAACTAAACCTCTCCACAACACCATTATGGCCAAGTTAGCATTCGGGCAAGGCGACATCAGCAACACACACTACGCATTGGATGGTGTAGATAAGACAGTTCATCAAATAGACCGGTTCATCCTTATCGGGAACTCATCACGTACTCTCCAGTATTTGCCGCGGGCAGTGCTTGAACACAGGCACGTTTGCTACGGAATCTAGTGCTCTAACCAAAGAGCCACCCAGTCGCACATTACACACAATTTTCCGTGGTAAACTAACTAATGTATTTGGTTAGCCTCCCATTTGGTTAGAGCCTATATTACATCCTGTTCCAACTACCCGTTCTTAATCTGTCATTATAACACAGGCTCCACATTTCTTGGGGAGTTGGTATTGAATTGAACATTTATATATTTAAATGACCCTTTTTGTACATACGTTTTTTAGTATAAGCTGAGCATTGTTCGTAATAAGTACGAAACCGTTCTACTGGATGAATTGTTTTTCATTTAATATATAATGCTTATTTTATACTGAAAAAGGTACGTTATAATGTGTCAGGTGTTCATATCAAGGTAGCAAACTTGATTAATAGTAAATTTTATCACCGTCACGCGATTATTGTTTGTTTAAATAAATAATTGTTCAATTCATTACCACTTTCCCTTATATCGTGGTGTCTGTGCTGTAATGACAGATTAGGAATGTGTAGTTGAAAGTTCAAGCCTAACGGGATACAATAAAGGCTTCCCTCAAGGGAAACGCCAGCCAAGAATCATTAGTTAGAATATATTTTACAATTGTATGTAGCGTGCAGCAGGATGGCCTAGTGGCTAGAGCGACAGATTCCGAAGCAGACGTACCCAGGTTCGAGGTCTGTCCGTGGCAAATTCTGGAGAGCACGTGCAGAGTTCACAATATGAATCAAACTGGTCTGCTGGATGAATTATCTATTTCCATTATAGAATGCCTAGTTTATACTGAAAAATATTTGTATATAATGGGCTGGTGTTTACATCAAGATCTCATCCTTGATTTAAATATTTTTTATCACCACCGCGCAACTAATTTTCGTTATAGAATACGTATAATACCACAAATAATACTTCTACTTCTACAGCTAATAATTATAACATCCTACTAGGAGTAATTCTACAACTACTGATGCCAGAACAACTCTACTTTTATGATTACTACTACTACTACTACTGACGCTACTATTGTCACTACTTTTATTACTAATAATACTAGTACTACTCTATTATTATTACTACTACTACCACTGATACTAACTCACCAACTAAAACAGAAACTCCAACTACTTCTACTCCTACTTACACTAATACTACTTCTACTATTACTAACAATTTTTATTACTAATACAATTAACGATATTGGACTAACGAATATTAGTATTAGCTCTTTTAGTAACATTATTATTATTGTTAGAATTATTATTCAATGTTAACCGTTATATTGGCATCTGTAGTGGTTTTAACAATATTAGTATAAATTTTAGTATTAATATTTTTGGAGATATAAGTACTGGTGTTTTATACTTTAGTATTTACAGTAACTATAATTGTATCAGTAGCAGAATTAGTATAAATGTTAATATGATTCACAACAATAAATGCATTAATATTAGTAGAGGTACTAGTAGTGATGGCGGTATTGGTGATAGAATTGATAGTAACAGTAATATTTGTAGTTGTAGTCGTCATAGTAGTTTTATAATTATTAATATGGATAGTATTTGTCGTTGCTGTAATAAAAATAGTAATTGTAGTAGTTAGCATAGTAAAACAGTAATATTAGTAGTAGCTGTAGTAGTAGTATTAGTGCTAGATTCAGTGAAAGTATTATAAATCTTGATTGCAGCTTAAGACGTAGTAAAACTAATCGTTATCTGGGTATTAGTAGTGGTATTAACAATTGTAATACTTATGGTAGAAATGGTCGAATTAGGAGTAGCACCAATGATATTGTGCAAGATTGTGCATCTTTTCAAAACAAATGAAATTTTTTAGAATTAAAAACACATGACGCCAATGATATATTGACAATAATTTTTTTGTCATTTTGCCTCTAGATTTCCAAGTCTCGAAACAATGCAAGATATAAGCTACCAAATTATCAGCATCATGCTTATACAAGTTAAAATATCATAACCGATAAATGTCTACCTATAAAGTAAAATGCAAAAAGCGAAAAATGAGAGAGAACGATTCATACATAACCAGATACAAAACTAACATTTACGATAAAAAATATCGACTGGAAATACATGAAAAAGAGCGATTTAATTATCATACTCTGCTGACATGAATTGTAAAAAATAGAAAGAATTTTAACGAACATTATTACGCAAGATGTCTAAGCAGAAAATGAGGCTATCAATTAAATGACCATTTTCAATATGAAACTCGCCCATTCAATTGCATTGGCTCTGTTTGGCTATATCAATAAATGTGATGTAATTTTACTTTATTAAAGCAATATTTTCAATATTGAGTTCTGTTCAGTTATTCTCATTTACTGAGCCAAAATCACTCTCTAGGACGCACACTAACTAAGATCAACCACCAATTTCATTTAACAGTTAAATACTGTTTGTCGAGGAGAGCTAATATATTTGCAAGTATGTATTAGGTGTTGCGAACCTAATGCCGAATTAATTCAGTTGTGACCAGAAGGATAAACCAAAGGCAGCAGGAACGGAAAGTATAATCTCATGCACATTCGTTTCGTGCTTACTGGCGACTCATCAGTAGGAGCCGGTATTACGCCCTTTAACCACTATATTTTTGGTAGAAGAATGTGGAATAATAGGACGGTACAATCTCCTAGACGAATTTGTAAACCTGTAATAGTGAAGCTAACATAATCTGAAGTCAACGACAATACGACTTCAATGCTAACTCACACTATATAATATATATATACTGAGTCTGTAAAGGATACTAACACTATGGCTATTGTGTTAGTAACCGATACCAACATTATTGTACCGAAAAGTTACATGGTACCAACATGATTGATATCAATTTATGCTATAGTTCACCGAAATTGAGAATTACAACAATTTCTGAACACCTGTTACTCCAGTAAATCCATACACATTTCGCGGTAAGCATGACATCATTCAATTCAATATATAACAGTTAAATACTGTTTGTTACGGAGAACTATTTATATTGTAAAACGCAGTGAATTACGATTTTGAGTGAATAAGCGTCCAATACATCGCGAGAATAAGCGAATTTCATATTTAAAAGGAACAACTGACCAACGTTATTTCAACGTATGGTATATATATATATATATATATATATATATATATATATATATATATATATATATATAATCTCGAATTAAAGAATTTTAATGCTACCATTAATAAATATCCGTCTTAATCATGTAATTAATCAACGTTCTATAAACTGGGAAAGGCAGTAATTCGGTATAATTAAATAGCACAGACAAGACAAGGAATTTTCGACCATTTTCAACAAGATTTTAAATTTGTGAATCATTGAGATTTTCCATTTTATAAAGTTTCAACAGGTTCCAGAATTTTCCTTCCTCGAATTTGAAAAATAAAAAAGGACAAATTTTTGTGCAGTAAGTAATGTCTGGTATGTGATGTTAAAAAACTACCCTCAAAAACAGGCGGATTTACAGTTAAATACTGTTTGTTGCGGAGATCTAATATATATGCAAGTATGTATTAAGTGTTGCGAACCTAGTAACAAATTAGTTCAGTTTTGACCAGAAGGATAAACCAAAGGCAGCATGAACGGAAAGTATAATCTCATGCACATTCGTTTCGTGCTTACTGGCGACTCATCAGTAGGAGCCGGTTTTATGCCTTTTAACCACTATATATTTGGGTGTAGAATGTACCTTTTCGGTACAATAATGTTCCGTTCATACTGCCTTTGGTTTATCCTTCTGGTCACAACTGAACTATTTTGTTACTAGGCGGATTTACAGGTCTTCATATGCAATAACCAAAAATCGCTGCGAATTGCGAAAGTAGGTATTTGCAATATCCTTAGTACTCAGCTATATACACAAAATAATTTCGAACAAAAAATGTTAAATTAGACGTTGCACACCTAGTAATATTTTCAAATAGAACCAGAAGGTTTATTTAAGTCAGCATGAACGAAAGGAATAATTTCAAGTGCACATTCTTTTTGTTCTTAGAGTTTATGGATTTTCTTGAGTAACGGATGTTCGCTTTTAGTTGTACTGATTAGGAAACCATAGTGTTGGTAATCTTTACGGGCTTGGTACATACAACATATAGTGAGTTGGCTTTGAAGTCGTATTGTGGAAGTCTTAAAGCGAAGTTATCTCCACTACCGCAGGTATATACTTTCGTATAGGAGATTGTACCGTCTAATTTTCCAACTTTCCTCATCTAAATACTTAATAGCTATAGGGTTTAGTACCAGCTCCAACTGATAATCCACTAGTAAGTACGAATCGAAAGTGCACATGAGATTATATCTTTCGTTCATGCTGAATGGTTTATCCTATTCATCCCAATTTGAACTATTAATTTGCTACAAGATGTGCAACGCCAAATACACAACTTCATATATATATATATATATATATATATATATATATATATATATATATATATATATATATATATATATATATATATATATATAGCTATTCGGTATCTATCTTCGTACATGATTTGAATATGAACTGATGAAATTTCTGTGCATGTGTGTGTGCCTCAAAGTGTTTTCCGCTTCCTGTGCGTTGTACAATTTGCTAATTTAATCCCAACCCATCCCACTTGCTTGTCCTAAATGACTTAACTGAGTATCAACTTTTACCGTTGATTAGAATTCCGGCGCAAATATAATGGCCTTTTATAACTGTGCGCTGTATACCCGCTTTGTGATAAATTTATACTTAAAAAGACGGTTTACTTTGCAATTTCATTTACAAATGCAAAAAATTGCTGAATTAAAATGTATATGTTATTAAGAAAAGCATACACGTTCTTTACTTGCTATTCGATATCATTTCTACTACGACAAAGCAAGCCTTAAGAAATCGGTTGGTCAGATTGGCGTAGAAATGACTGCATAGAAACTGTGCAGCCGACATTTCCAGTCAAGTTTAATGTATGCGAGACTGCTAGGTGAGAGCCGCATATCTAAATTTGATTTAAGATATATCTGAATGCGGTTTGATCCTCAATAGTCAGTTTGCCGTCGCAATTCTGATGATGATCATGGAAGGTCGAAACGCGTCAGTGCGTTGCGGCTGACGGTAGTTTTGTTGGCGTTGTTCGACGACTGGTTAAAAACAATGGGATTGGTGTTTACTTCAAGCTCGCAAACTTGATTTAAAGAATTGTTACTTCACCACCCGCGCAATCAATTATTGTTTTATTGATTGCTTATATGTGTATATGTGGCGAAAGCTGCAAACATTTAATGTTCGTGACTGCATATAAATTGTGCAGCCGACATTTCCAGTCAAGTTCAATGTATGCGAGACTGCTAGAGGTGAGAGCCGCCTAAATTTGGTTTCCATATATATTCAATGCGGTTTGATCATCGCTAGTCAGTTTGGCCGTCGTACTCTGATGATGATCATGGAAGGTCGAAACGCGTCAGTGCGTTGCGGCTGACGGTGGTTTGAGCATGTTCGACCAACTGGTTAAAAACAATGGGATTGGTGTTTACTTCAAGCTCGCAAACTTGATTTAAAGAATCTTGAATGAATGTCGTTGCGATACTGAATTAATTGAAATTACCTGATCTGCGTTAGTCAAAACGCAGATCAGGTAATTTCAATGAAAAACATCATTAGAATCTCAAATATGCGACACTCATACATGGCATTTTGGCGTACATTTTACTTGACGGGAAATGTCGGTTCGCAAATTCTGTGCAGTCAGGACCATAAAAGTTCTGCATTTTTTTGCCAAGCATACATAGGTTATATAATTAAATAATCATGGATTTGGTGGCTATGCTTAAAAATTCTTGAATTCAAGTTTGTGATCTTGTGATAAACACTAATCCTATTTTGTCTAACTTGTCGCACAACACAACAAGCCTAGCGTAACTGGGGGCAACACACCTACATGCAATCTATCTTAAATTTTGGGAAATTTTTGTTTAGCTTATGTAACGAATTGGCTCGTGAACATTATAGCAGAATTAATGTTGCGCTGAGGAAATCAGTGTTCCAGCTTTGTATGAAAATGTACGTTGCGTATTTGTTTACGCATTCTATTTTTAAACATGGAGGACAACAGGAAATACTCAGTTTAAGGCATATGAAGAACATGACAAATCGAGAACAAGGTTTTGCGGTTTTAAATTGCAAACGAGTTTTTCTAAATGCACCAATTGTTACACGTTGCATACTGGATAAAATACCACAAAATAGTAACATAATCAATAGTTTAAATTAAACTGTGTCAGATAGTTCAACCAAACTGAATGTCATTAGTTCACCTGACAATCTTATTTAAAACTGTTTAAACATGGAGTATTCCAACTGTTTACAAATATGCAAAAAATACGGTACATTTCAAAGTGGGTTATTTGTATTAACTCTAAGTATGAAGTATTTGTCTTCTTGATACAAAATTAAACGCCAAGGCAAGTCAAAAGTAGTTCAATGACAGGACAAAGTTAGCTTTGCTTATAAAATAAAATAAAATTGTCACGATCAATGTTTCGTCAATTCTATTAAAGAAATATGCACAAATATTAATGAGTCATAGTTACTTGCTGTGTGTGCGTGCATTATGAATAGAAACTAAAATCATTAAATATAAAATATGCATAAGTTTAAACATATTGTTCATGCTAACATTGCCCTATCCTCCTGTCTCTGTTTGGACAATCTTGCTACAAAGATACGAAATATCTTACGCACAAATGCATATATGTCAGTTCGCCACAAATAATTATATATCATGAAATACTAAAGTTTATATTAGAATGAATAAAAACCGAACCAAACATTTCTAACTGCTTCAAATGTTTGGCTATTATTATACAACATTGGCAGGAATTATAAAATCTGAATGTTTGAACTATCTTGCTACAGAGACATGAAATATCTTACGCACAAATTCATATATTTTAGTTCGCCACAACCAATCATCTATCATGAAATACGAAAGCTCACATTCGAATGAATAAAACCAAACCAACCATTTTTAACTGCATCAAATATTTGGCTATTATTACACAACAATGAAAGGAATTATAAAATCTGTATAAGAAAGAAAATGGTGTGTTTCCATCAAGTTAAGACTATAGCCTGGATATATTTATGATGACAACAGATTATTTAATGCATTTGCTCTATAGTCTGGATAGGCGCATATGTAGTGGCATGATGTTTACCTTGCAATTTGCCTAGCCTTTTGAAAAGTTCCATTGAATAAATGAAAAAAATTGGATTTTATAATATGCTCCAACGCTAATGATCAACTAATCTAAGTAGTGTATTAAATCTAAGATTGAAGGTAATAGAGAGAAAATGAACGATATACCATGATCAAAGAGCTCAAACAAAGACTTCGAAATGTAAGACAAATTCAAATGAACTTCTAGAATACTGTAACGCGCGGCTCCGCGTTACAACCAATCGAGTAGCAATTTCATCATATCCGTTTTTCTTTAGGGTCACATATACGAATTCTAATTTTAGACAATCATTATATTAACTGTGATTTTAGAAACACTCTCTGTTAGTTTCAAGCAGTTTTAATTGAGATTTCTTGAACTACAAATTTATTTGCAATAAATAGGGTTTTGTCTAATAATAATAGACACCCGCGCGTAATACGCCGGTAACATGCAGTGGATTTATGTGATTTAACGCTCAAAGCGAGGATTTATATATTTTTTGGTATGTTTAATCCTTTATATATAATTAATAACTATTCTGCTAAGACATTCTGGATTCATATATTTTGTGTGTTTAACCCTTTATACATAATTATTAACTATTCTGCCAAGACATTCTGGATTTATATATTTTGTGTGTTTAACCCTTTATACATGACTATTAACTGTTCAGCTAAGACATTCTGGATTTATATTTTATGTTTTTCAATCACTCATACGAAAACTATCTGTTCTGCTAAGACATTCTGGATTTATTTATTGTGTTTATTGTGACTGCTTTTATGCCTAGATAGTAACTTGTGTTGACAATATATTATTTTGTTGCCGTCTAGAGCACGGTCAATTTTGACTAACAGTGAATTTTAATTTACTTTGCAACATTGTGTACAATATACGTATGATGATTCGACTTAGCCTTCTCACATCACCCATTGGAAAGAAGTCTGACAATAATCATGAGCACGGCCCCCGAAACTAATCTTCTCCGACGACCGCTACCAGGCATATGTAGGAATGGCATAGCATCGCTAAATAAACAACTACCCCGCAAAAGCCTCTTACAATAACCACAGAACCTCCTACAATACAATACATATGAATAAAACAATAGCACACGATGAAACTATGAATAGACCAACTTTGTTCAAATAACATACAGTACAGTACGTTGCTGCAAGTTTTCTTGCAACTAATTTGCACGAAATAAATTTACATTATCATATTTTCGCTAATCATAATCCACCATTAGTCATCTTTGCGAGAGATATTTTCTAGTTCTCGATTTAAACAGTCCTCGCTTCTTAGCATCGCATCTTGCTATATGACACTCGGGGACTCGCTTTATCCATTGTTTTGATTTTCATTATGCTAATTCTCCACTTGATTTCGATACAAAACCTAATCAATCTTATCGCTTTTTAATGGTGCATATATTTGTGCACCGGTAACCAACCCTGTCTTAACGATTTCAACACGCGTGCAGGTACTTTTTTACTGCCTCGCATAGCTTCTTGTGTTTTTGAGTTAACAGGTAATTTAAAAGCGAGTGCCATCACAATACGAACGATTTAGGACGAAAAGAATGTTTGTTTTTTCACTGACAAGCACATTATGGCGCTACTTGTGTAAACTAGTCAAAGAACGCTAGCACATAGCACATAGTTTCATTATGAACACAGATTAAATTTATTCGACATGAATGCAGTATAAATTGAGGATGGAAGGAGTACATGAAACTTAAAATGCGTTAAATTGAACTACCTAACTATGAAATCATTATTCTCATAAGTTATTCATGTTATGATATAAAATTAGGGCAAAAAATAAAGAAATATATTCCTCTAAAGACATTGAAACAATTAGCAATGAAATTTATGTCTAAAGGGATGACATACAGGCTCCACCTATAGGAAAGTTTAACCAAGATACATTAGTTTGTACACAATTGGAAAATGTCTTTTTAGAGTGCGGCAGGGTGGCTCAGTAGTTAAAGCACCAGATTCCGAAGCAGACCTGCCCAGGTTCGAGACCTGACCACGGCAAATTCTGGACAGAACGTGATGAGTTCCCAATAAAAACGAAACCGGTCTTCTGGATGAATTGCGTTTTTACAACTGCTGTATGGTGGCTCAATGTTTAGAATACCAGATTCAGATGCAAACGTGCCAAGTTTCTGAAAAGTACGTGCAGAGTTCCCAATATGGAAATCCGGTCTACTGGATGGATCGCCTTTTCTAAATTTTACAATGCTTATTTTACACTGACAAATGTATGTACATCATGGGATAGGTGTTTATATCTCGATCGCAAACTTGATTTAAATAATTGACAACGAGTTTAAGCATACCGCTACTGTATTCTTTTTGCGCTTTTATGACTGTTTGGGCTAATCTGTTGGTGCTTCAGCGCCGTTAGGGTATTCCAAAGCAGATTAAAAACCACTGAAGATAGGTAAGACTGAAAAAGTTTCAATAGCCTACTAGGAAAATGTGACCAAATTTTCACATTTGGGCCACGCATGTCAACTAATTTCATGGTTTTGTGACGATAATTACCACTATATTATGTTGGTGCAATATTGAGTATGATTGAATGAAGTAAGTTAACTCGGTTGTAAGATAGACTACGAAAAATTTAGATTTGCACCAATAGTTATTTAATGATTGAACATTTCATTACCAGTCTCCGCTGTATAGAAGCCCATAAGCGTGAAATACATAAGTTTAGTAAAAATAGTTGATATATAAATTGAGGCCACAATTTTAAATAAATAAGATATTATTGTGATAATCAATGGAAAAGCATTAAGACATATAATTAATATTACGATTTGACGAAATTCTTGAACTATTTTTCGCCATTTTATTGAAAGTTTCGTTTTTATTACTATTTATAAACTAAATTTGAAGCCTTGAAAATGCTACACTTGACCACGAGTGTCAACAAGGATAACACCAAAAATAAATTGTTTGACAATACGAGTTGTCTGCTCATAACTTGCTCTATCATTAGTTTGAATAAAGTTTATTAAACCGTACTGTTTTTGTGTGTTTTGGCAGCCGAAAAAATGAGTGTCCTTAACGTCTGGCCTAAACTTGCTAACTAAATATTGGCAAAATTTTAAATTATATTGATCACCTTTCTTGTTTTAGGCAAACAATAAATTGTCCAAACATTTTGCAAATTAACGAGCGAAAAAATTCACCAGACAAGAACGACCTCCAATACTGTCTTTTGAATGCTGTTTTCATAGATTGTCATCTGACAAACACATAGGAACTGATTCATAGACGCCCAACTTTTAACACTTGTTCTATTTTCTCACCTACTCGTTTTGTACGACCACCTACATAGGTAAGGTAAAAACATTAGTGTAAACAGAAGTGGGCTTAGTCATTACGTACGAAACAGACATCATTGTGAATAGTAATAACGTTTTCAGAAAACAGGCATACTAAACTAAAGAAGAAACGGCTGCCTTACGTATGTTTTAATGTTTCTTTATTTACATGAAAACCATTTTACATCACCGGTGGGGTACGGAAATACTGCACGAAATTAGGTATGACAACGAGTGTAGCTGCGAACATTTAACTTTTAAATTGTTCCAGAATACAAGTTTTCTTTCAGATTGCACAAGTGTAAGAAGGTTGAATAAATGTCTTCCTAGTGAATTAAACTATCGATTTCTCATTTTTAGACTGGTTTAAATTTTCTGCTATCTGAATGCCTATATATCTATGATTAATGAAATAATACAACTACAATTAATTTTACTAAAGTTAATATTGTTCCAGCCCAGATCTTCCATCATAAGATGGACACGGACTGTCAGGTACATTGATAGCGTCAGTCAAACGTGCTGACGCGTTTCAAACACCCATGATCATCACTAGTTTACGACAGCAAACCGACTAGCGAATATCAAATCGCAAAATCTGTATATGTGAAAAGCAATATTAAACATGCTGCTCTCACCTCCAGTAGTCTCGAATAAAATGTACCCGACCCGAATTGTCAGCTGCACAATTTCTATGCTGTCACAAACATTGCCTTTCTGCAGCTTTCAACTTATGTATATACGTTATATAATTAAACAATCACTTATTGCGTGGAAGGTAATACAAATTCATCAAATCGTGTATGTGAGCTTGTATTAAACATCAATCCTGTTTTATTTAACCAGTCTAAGAACACATACTCACTTAATCGGAAGTAAATACACCGATAGTACTGCGATCGCTAAATGTAAAAAAAGATGCATTCAGTGTGGGAGCATAATTTTCAATTGCATTTTTCGCTTCAATTATATAATATAAACATGCTATTCAACTTAATTTGCAACAGCTTTACTAATGAGTCGCCAAGAAGCACGAAACTAATTTGCACATGAGATTATACTTTCCATTCATGAAAACTTTGGTTTACCTTTCTGGTCATATAGACACCAATTTGGTACTAAGTGCGCAACACCTAATAGATAATCGCATATATATTATTTCTCCGCAACACACAATATCTAACTGTTATAAATTACCAGTTTTCTTTTAGTCAAGATGAGATTTGATGATAAAATATTTCATTCCGAAGAGCAACATGCCTGACCTCTGCTATAATTTAAACGCAAATGAAAAAATTCAAATTAAAACTTGTTTTGTACAACATACCAGCATAAATAATTTTATAGCACACATGCTGAAAGTAAGCTCATGACGTTGTAAATTGTGAACCTATGCTATATGTGAAATGTTGCATCAATCTCTGCTTATTTATAACCTGTACTGTCTAAAATTGTTAACGCCGAAATATATCCAATACATTTCATGATAGATTTGAAGCGAAAGTATTTAGGTAAATGCGTAGTTCAGATATCCTGCTTTCTGATCTGCGCTTCTAGTTAATTGCATTAGCTGGCATCCAATTGTTTGCACCACTATGGGATATTTTACAGACTCGGTATATATCCTATATAGTGTAGTTGGCTTTGAAGTCACATTGCCAAGGACTTTGTATAAAGTTAGCTTCACTACTGCAGGTTCGCACATTCATATAGGAAATTCTATCGTTCTATTTTTCCACATACCTCACCCAAATATATAGTGGGTAAATGGCGTAATATCGGCTCCTACTGATAAGTCGCCAGTAAGCACGAAACTTATGTGCACGAGATTATACTTTCCGTTCATGATGTCTTTGTTTATCATTCTGGTCATATTTGAGTTGATTTGTTACTAGGTGCGCAACACATAATACACAATTGTAGTTCTCCACGACAAGCAGTATCGGCCTCTGTGAGATATTTTACACGGTATGGCCTGTAGGCCAGTAGGCGGATTACAAAATACGACACTATTATAAATAAGATTTAAACATATTTTGCAAGTTTCTAATCACGAAAGAAAACTTTATATTGCTGAGTATGGCAAAGACAAACAGTGAATTTGCAACAACAGGAATGGAATATTTGGTTAGTTCAACAAAAGATAATGCACATTTAAAAATGCGGTCCAATATCAATGTGGCCAGATTGAGCAAATAGCGCCAAAAATATAAGCGTAAATAAGAAGCACATTTGTACAGACATGCAAGAAAGCAAAAGCATATTGAAAGTTATATTGCAAGATAATTAAATAGCACAGAAACGGGAAAGAGTTACAATGCCTTGAATGAAATCAAACCCAAAATATTACCTATAGCTTTGAACGACCCACGAGAATTGCAGAACGTAAAGGATATTGGATAACAGACAATTACAGATGAAAGAAAAGATAGGCGCACAGCAATTCATGCAACAGATCTAGACATAGGTTGGGATTATAGCTATTCAGAATTTAGACAAACAAGTCATTATTCGCTCAATAAAGCGAATATAGTATTTTTTCAGAAAGACAGTAAGTCAAAAAGAAACTGTGTGCAAAACATTTTTTTTCTAGAACGACCACCAGTTTCGCCGTGTCTGAATTTTAAACTCTGCAACATTGATATCTCGTGCATCAATAATTCTACGGAATATATAGCAAACTATTGCGTGTTGTAGGAAACAAAACTGACTGTAAATATTCTTCAAATCAATCCAGTTAAAATTTCACCATGTTTCAATTTTTCGAGGAACTTAATTAGAAAAAATCGTATTGCAGCTTAGATAGATTTTTGAGTTAAAAAATCGTTTGCGTAGGCAAATTTCAATTAAAAAGATCTGTCTCGTCCACAGTTTGCAGGATGAATGCAAATATTTTTAATTGCCCAGGACTTCTAACATATTCTCTTGGACGCTTTCTAAAATACGAATTGAAATTCGGCATTAATTCTGGTTTTCGGCAATTTTTCCTTGTGTATACGAAAAGCTCACGTAATAATCTACTTGAAAGCATTATGATTGAAGATTTTGCATTACCATTATTAAAAAATTTCATATATGCATATTGAATGAAAATATTTTAATTATCCACGATTGTCAAAGTGATGGTTAAAGAATAGTAAGAGGTCCTTCTCTTGTTTTAAATTAATATACATATATTTTTTTTCATTATCATCATCAGCATACATACAAACGTCAAAAGTGACTAATGTTTCACTGGCATATATAAATATTTGTATATATATATATATATATATATATATATATATATATATATATATATATATATATATATATATATATATATATAAATGTCACCTCCATACATGTCACACCATATCGTACACCTATAAATCAGGAGAAACATGAATTGAAGAAAAACTGCGGTAGTTTAGCCTCAAAAGTGATTCCGTGTAGAAACCATATTAAATCTGCATTACTCGTACAATCTTTCCTGGATTTAACTGAGTGTAAGAATTATTATAATCAAGGTTGCGGTCTTGATATAAACACCTGATCCATTAATTACTTACATATGTCAGTATAAACTAAGAATTGTATAGTGTAGAAAGGCAATTCATCCAGTAGACCGGTTTCGTCCTTATTGGGAACTCATCAAGTACTGGCCAGAATTTGCCGCGGTCAGGACTCGAACCTCGGCACGTCTGCTTCGAGTCCTGTCCGCGGCAAATTCGGGCCAGTACATGATAAGTTCCCAATAAGGACGAAACCGGTCTACCGGATGAATTGCCTTTTCTACACTACATAATTCTTAGTTTATACTGACATATGCAACTAATGTTCGTCTAATTATATGAGTGTAATAATGTGATCTCCGTTCATATTTATATGTTCGTATGTTGCGAACAATTTGTAAACCATAATACCTGTGTATAGTTGAACAATGGCTATAATTTACCTGATTTTCGGATTGAGTACCGAAATATTTGAATCCACTGTCATCATGATTTTTGCAAATATTTCGGTCTCCAATTACGGAGACCTTTTTCAATACCAAACACATCACACACTTAGTTGACAATCAATATGTCAGGTGGAAATACTAATTTAGAAATGGTACAAAACTAAAACGGGATGTTTATAGGAAGGATACTTACTCAGGTATCTTTCTTAATTTCGATTCAAATCATCCATATAGAATGAAAATCGGTATCTTAAAATCGATGATAATAAGAAGCTTAAGATTAACAGATAATAAACATAGAGAGATTGAATTAGGGAGACTGCGAGAAATATTCAGTGCTAATGGGTATCCTCTAAAGTTAATTGAAGCAACTATAATGAGCGTTATAAGTAAATTTAATCATGACTGGAAGTACGTGAAGTCAAATAAATTAAAAGATGACCGGAGGGTAATGGTTATACCTGACTCTAAACTAAGTAGGAAAATAAAAATGGTAGCATCAAAATACAATATACGTACTATTTAAAACAGACCCTTACCCTAGGTATTATACTTCCCAACCAAAAGGAAAAAATAGAACCGCTAGACACATCAGGAGTATATGAAATTCCTTGTAACGACTGTAACTTCATGTATGTGGGTGAAACCATGCGCCCAATTAAGGTTAGAAGAAGGGAACATAAAACCGCATGCAAGTATGCCCATGGTAATACATCAGATCTTGCACGCCATACAGTAGAGACAGGACACACAATTAATTGGGATGGGTGCAGACGTATATCAATTTGTAGCCGTAGCAGATCGACTAGACTGATTAGAGAATCCATCGAAATTAAATCGAGAAATGACATAATAAATGAAACAGCCGTAGAAAAATCACTAGGTCCTATTTGGAATACAGCACTAAATAATGGTAGAAAACGAAGATTGCACAAATCAGAAACTCGCTCAAGTAAAAGAATAAGAACACTGGACTGATATTAACTTACAGAGGTGGAGATTGATTAATTCAATATCGCTTAATTTATTTTGATTATCTTATTATTTCATCCTTGATTACTTGTTATCTTATTTTATCTGTTATCTTCGTTCTGTTGTTAGTGTAGCGCCTTTAACATACATTTATCTATACATGATGGCAAGGTTTATTTTAATTTTATTTTCTTTGCACTATTACTAGTATCTTCTTTATCAGGCAATTTTAATTTCTTTTACGTACCATTTAATTTAACTTTCTACCCTATTGAAACACTTTATCCGTTTCTAATTTAATTTTGCTACCTATTAATTATTTACTCTATTAATAGTGTCATGCCCCCTCCTCACCAAAATGCCACTCTTAATCACTTCATTTAGAAAAGTAAATGTAAAATAGGTCTGACGTGTGCAGTTAGGAAATGACAGTTATCATTTTGGTTTTACTTGTATGACCGTTACACGTGCCTGTAATTACATGTAACAGATTAGCTCTCACGCACATACACACAAACACGCTTATCCAGTGAATAGTCAGATGTTGCCAAATCGCTGTAATTTCACTGGGATGAGTGTACACTTGCATTAACTGATTACTCCTCAATTCAAAACAAACGAGAACACATACACACAGGCATGACGTACGCTTATCTAGTGAGTTGTCATTACTTGTCATTATATCACTGTAACCTCATTGCGAAGAGTGTATACATGTAGACACATGCACAAACCAATTTAACATACACTTTCCTAACATTTTTATAAAAAAACGTTATGCTTAAGAGATCAAAAAACAAGTATAAATGAGGCGGTTTAAATTAATATTTCCACTTGATGTGTTTGGCATTGAAAAAGGTCTCCGTAATTGGAGACCGAAATATTTGCAAAAATCATGATGACAGTGAATTCAAATATTTCGGTACGCAATCCGAAAATCAGGTAAATTGTTTATTTCCTGTCGCGCAACATGTTTCTTTTAAATCTTAATGGCTAGAATGTACTCTTGACCGAAAAGATGCCAAAAAGGTCCAGAAAGAGGAAAGGCTATTCAAAACTTAAATTGGAATATGACTGAAAAGTACACTTCGTGTGTGCTAGAGATGGCGCAGAGAAATGAGCGCAAGACACAGAAGCAAATTTTTAACGTTGCGAGCCACTTTCGCGGTAAATTTCCGTGAAGTTCCAAATCAGAACAAATCAGTTAACTTTGGGAATTGCCTTTAGTAACATAAACCAGAAAAGGGCCAATTTTGCAATAAATGTGAAGTGGCAAGAGAAGAGCCTGTTTAATAATGCTTCAATTAATTTTGCATTTCTTTTAATAAATCTCATCACCTACTCGAAACAGACAACGAAACACCAAAACAACCATGTTTTTGAGCTGGTCGTGTTTTAAGTGCCCAATATCCTACATTTCGATATATCTAGAAACTCTTTTAAAAGCTTTTGAAACTGACGGTGAAGTGCTTCATTGACTTGTATGCTATGCTTGGTCTATTTGACTGTTGAAGCCTGTGACTCTTAATTATATTTTACAGAATAATATGTGATTACTTGTTCCACACGGGAGCCAGTGTAAAACAATGGTTCAAGATTTGGTATACGTCACCTATATTTTCTAGTAATATACCGGGTCTTATTTAATTTTGTCAAATACTGGTTAATGATACCGGTCGAATTATCAATCAATGCCAGACGTCGAATATCGCACCTTTCTACGAGAATGACATTTATCTATTTTGCGCCAACTTTGAAGTCCTGAAAGAAATGGTGGAACGATTAATTGAGTCAATTATAAAAAGAGGAATTCAACAAAAACTTGTTTCTCAGACCAAAAACGAAATAAGTCTACCTGAACATCCAATTTAATGGATAGGAAGCTTCCCGACTAGCACAGAATAAAGTTGACGCGGCGTTAACACGCACATTTATTACGAGCGTTATTTAAGGTAAAACACCCGCCTTAACTAGCATTCAAAGAGCATCAGACGTTGATATCGACACATGGGAAGGATACTTTGAATATATATATATATATATATATATATATATATATATATATATATATATATATAAGAACTTCTCTAACTAAAAGGTTGTTAGCAATAGCGCACTACAAATGCTTGTGTGTTTTATCCATTAACAATTATTGTGTTTTCAGTACATTGTATAAAAAGTCATCAATTGTGTATTAGGTTTTGCGCACCTAGTTAAAAATTTGTACAAATATGATCAGAAGAATAAACCAAGGTCAGGACGAACGGTAAGTATAATCTCATATGAACATTCGTTTCGTTCTTACTGGCGAATCATCAGCAGGAGCCGGTATTACGCCCTATACCCACTGTGTATTTGAATTATATATTTAATTGAATTATGTCTCGATTTTCATTAAAAGAGATAAGTAATATCGAACAAGGCGGTAACAGATGTTCAGAAATATTTGTAATTCTTATCTTTAGTTAAATTTAGCATAAATTTAAATTCATTGCTTTGGTACCATATGCCGATTCGGTAACCCTAGTGTTAGTAGCGTTTACAGGCACGGTATATATATATATATATATATATATATATATATATATATATATATATATATATATATAATATTCAGTGGGTTGGCTTTGAAGTTGCATTGTCGAAGACTTTATATTGAGTTAGCTTCACTACCACAGGTGTTTAAATTCGCATAGGGAATTGTTCCGTTCAATTTTCCGAGTTTCCTCACTCAAATTTATTGTGGTTATAGAGCACAGTACCGGCTTCTCATGCTGAGTGTCCACTAAGCATGAAACAAATGATCGCATGCAATAATACGTTGAGCCAATACTATCTTTGGTTTATCCTTCTCGTTACATTTGAATGAATTTCTTACTAGGTGCACAACACCTAATTCATAAAGGTTCGTTTATCACAAAACTTTTCCAGTTAACCAATGATGTTGCGTAATTTGTAGTTAAGATTTTCGAGATAAAATACTTCTCTAAGTTAATCGGATAAGTTTAAAACGTCATTTATTTATTAATCACAAAGATATTGATAGAGTTCTTCGATGCCTTCTAACGAAAAGATTTGTTGATTTTCTTCGCCCTGATTAATAATATCGGAATTAGATTCCAACATATAATCAATGGCATCCTCTTCTCGTGAATTATACACAGTTGCGTCAGGAAGGTTTACTGGTTTGCTGTTATCATTCGTTAAATCCTGAAATTCTGCCTCACTGCCGAAAATGGCATCTGCGTCCTGGCACTCAAAAGGCATCGAATCCTAGATAAAAATAAAAAAGACAAAACCGTTTGCGATAAGTTGTATAAGTAGAGTAACATATATATATATATATATATATATATATATATATATATATATATATAATAAGGAAAACAGAACACATAAATAACAAAGTGGATAAAGGCCATTTATTTCGTGAAAACTAATCATCTCTTGTACAATCATACATATTTATACATTTTGGGTTTTCAATTGATTATGCTAGTGGTAACAAATCTGACTTGTTTTTACTTCTGTTTCTTGTTTTGGCTAGTTGGTGAGTGTGTATGCGTTTGTGTTTGTGTGTATGAGTGTTTGCATGTAAAGGTCATTCTCGCAGTATTGCAAAATGATGTCTGAGATCTGGTCATTATTGTTTTGATGGCTTGAGAATTAACCATTTGTGCGCATTGTTCACTGTTACATATACAGTTACTGGACAAATTTCCTACGCAATCTAAATTTCCTACGAACCCAGACGCTTTTATTCACAATTATTCAAAAGTGATCTTGTCAAAACACCAGAAAGAATTACTTTCTTTAGGAGCAAAATTCTGCGTAGTCAAGAAAAACCTAAGTGAACGTGACATTATTTACATTCAGGCTGGAACGGAAAATTTCTACAAAGACTTAACGAAAGGCACCGCTCCACATGCATTCAATGGACAAGGACTGAAAGCTGAGATAGTAAGCGCACTAGAACAATACAAGAAGGAATTCAAAGGCAGCCAAATCATCACAAAACAGCACATAGACGAACTTCGAAAACTCCAATCAGACAAATCCATACGGCTTGCCACACCCGACAAAGGATCAGGAATTGTTATACTTGAAGCCGGCGCTTATAGGAAGTCCATGAACGATATAATAAATGATCAATCTAAATTTAAGCATGACATCAAACAGAAAGATGATTTAACAAACATCGAATCAAGAATGAATGCAATTTTGAAAAAGATGGAAAAACACGTTCTAACATCGATGGCTGACTCCGAGATTAGATCAAAAATCACAGAAGACATCCGAAAAGCAAAACCCGTCGGAACAAACACCGCAAGATTGTACGGCAAACCAAAAACTCATAAAGCCGTGACAGCCTCAGGAGCTCCCTCGATGAGGCCCATTATGACAATGATCAACGGTCCACAACATAAACCAGCCAAGTTTCTCTGCAAACTACTTAAACCAATACGGAGCATCATAAACGCAAACACTATCAAGGACTCCTTCCAACTAGCAAATGAATTGAAGAAGAAAAACATCCTACAGAATAAAATGGTCTCGCTTGACGTCTCATTCTTATTTACAAACATACCACTGGATAAGACAGCGGAGATCTTGTGTGACCTCATCAAAAATGAGTTTTTTGACTTCCCTATAGACACCAATGACATCAGAGACCTCATATTAGCATGTACTAAAAACGTGCAATTTACATTCGAAGGGATATACTACCGCCAGATCAATGGTGTAGCTATGGGAAGTTGCATCGCACCCCTTCTGGCAGATGTATACATGTATCACCTGGAAAAAACGAGCCTAAAATGTATAATTGACCAGTGCGCACTCTACAAAAGGTATGTAGATGATATCTTGTTGTTCATCTCAGAAGCAGCAGACCCTTCCGAAATCCTCAAAGTCGATCCAGACATCAAATTCACTCTCGAGGTAGAGAAAGACGACAGTTTTCCCTTCCTTGACATCAAACTCATTCGAGAAGCAAACGGGGATTTGACACTGGCCATACATAGAAAATCCACTTTCACCGGACAATAAATTCACTACAACAGTAGTGTGCCAAAATCCCACAAAAAAATTAGTAAACAACCTAGCAAACAGAATCAGGAAGATCTGCTCTGAACACAAGATTGAGGAAGAACTGGGCTACCTCAGGAAACTTTTGCTAATAAACAACTACCCAGAGCGTTTCATTGATGTCAACATCAGACCACGGCAGATTCGTACTAGAGAGGATACCGTCAAGCAGGTTTTCCTAAACTTACCATTTAGAGGCGACGTACCAACCTCAATAATTGCACGGCGGCTGAATAGAATAACTAAGGACAACTTTCCCAGTGTTAAAGTTAATATGACATTTAGTACACAGAGAATCATGAGGTTGGATGCCAAAGATCAATTGCTAATTCAATCCAAATCATCCATAGTCTACAAATTCTCATGTATGTGCGGTGGCACATATATCGGACGTACGAAGAAGCAATTGATAAGCAGAAATTGATTAACAAAGGCTTGGCACCGTCAGGAAAATCAGCTATTTCCGATCATATATTGGCAACGGGGCACCCTGTCAATTCGACCAACTTCACAATTCTACATAAAGCAAAATCAAAAAATTATTATTTATTTATGAAGCCCTTTACATAAAACAACAAGCACCTGACCTTAATATTCAAAAGTTTCATCAACATGATATTCTTATCGACTGGTCAAGAATAACAAAATTCAACAACAATTTACTAGTATCCAGTCAAGAACAAACAGGCCATCGACTAGAATCAACAAACATACAATCGGATTGGCACCAAACTGAAGTGGAAATAACAGAGGCGCATACGGTGACAGAAGTTACCAAACAATGTGAGCGATCAACACTGCAATCCACACTGGTGCTATTACCATGTGGAAATGATAAATTTGCGCAACAAGGTGAAACGATCATCTACACTGGGAAAAATAGCACTTGTATATGTAACAGTGAACAATGCGCACAAATGGTTAATTCTCAAGCCATCAAAACAATAATGACCAGATCCCAGACATCACATTGCAATACTGCGAGAATGACCTTTACATGCAAACACGCATACACACAAACACAAACGCATACACACTTTCAAACTAGCCAAAACAAGAAACAGAAGTAAAAACGAGTCAATTTGTTACCACTAGCGTAATCA